>ML794624.1:223553-238875 GCA_009831015.1 Picea engelmannii
CCATGAGTGTACAATGAAATCAAGGATATCCCTATGAGAAAAAACACAGGCCATGGTGAGGTTATTATAACTTGACAGTGCACGAGCGACATCACAGGTCTCCTCTCGTTTTCCCCTCCAAGATATCACCTGCAAGAAACTTGCTAAAGCACAAGTTAATGAAATACACAAAACTCCCAAAGAGGGTTCCCATTTAACAAGCAAAATCATGTTTTCATTTCAATGATCCTGTTCTGTCTTTGCGGTATTGCTGGTGCTGTAAGAAACGGTGCCTATCCTCGGCGTTGAGTGCTTGGAGGTTGTTTGTGCATACGCGTGGCTCCCTGCCAACGACACCTTGAAACCAATTTAAACGCCTGGCCGAGGGTTTCAAAATTGAGTTTTATATATTTTTTGATCTTCTGCAGGGGATATCCCACATGCATGTGGCAGACTCAACTTTAGCGTTTGAATAAACCAGCGTTTAAATAAACCAAAAGTTCAATGTTATGTCAAGTGATGAGCCCGAGGCTTGGGCTTTAGGGTTGGCGCTGACTTTGGTTTGTGTTTGTTGCAGGTGTATTGGACGATGCTTATACCTTGGTGTTGTTGAGCTTTAGGAGGTTGGCCCGAGGCCAATATATTTTGCTAAAAATTTTGTCAAAATATCTTGATAAACCTAGCTAAACCCTGCAAACAGGCCGAGGGAAAATTGTTGCTTATTTATCCTTAAAACTTCTGCATGAATGCAAGGCTGAGGGACCATTTTTAATTTTTCGCCAGCTTCACCAAATTTCAGCGAACCAACCAACTTTGCCTTTGCCCACCAGCATTGAACTTTTTCCATTTCGAACCAATCCACTATTCTTTTTGCAAAATGAGAAATAAATTTTGCAATAAACACTAGATACAGATGATCAATAATATCCAAGTCATAAGATGATTCCCATAAATTATGGGGTGATAACAGTCACGACGTTCCATGACATCATAATGAGTTTCCGTATTTATAAACATTTGAGGAGGTGTGACAATAGAATGAGATATCGTATTTATAAACATTTGAGGAGGACTGTTAAATGGTTCAATTGTTAGACATAATGCCTAATCCCACTACTAGAGTTTAGGGATTGGATTTGGTTAGCTAGAGGAAGTTGAGATATTCTCTCAACCTCTCCCTCCAAGAGAGGAATAAGTTGGATCTCACTCTAACTATATATATCTGATGTATTTATGTTTAATGTAAGTAATACAATTTATTATTGTGTGTTATTCTCTATGTGCCTAATTCTTTCAAGTTCATAATTTGGTATCAGAGTGACGAGGATTGAGGCGAGGCATCATTTGCATAGCAGAAAGAGAGGAGGAGAACTATCGCCAGTCCAAGAAAGTATGCCTGCGCATAAGAGGACTGTTGCCCAGAAACATTGCCAAACGCTGCAAGTGAAGGAGATGCGCTGTGTGAAGATTGATTGCCGCTGCAAGATTGACTCTCGGATCGTTGGTTGGGCAAAGGTACTGCTGTGTGAGATAAGAAGAGATCGTTGCATTGTGGTCTATGCATGTGGAAAAGAAATCCATGTGCAAGGAGGACTTCGTGTGCATTGAATCCGTGGAATTGGAGTCATCTGTATAGATCTGTTGCCGGAGCCGTCTGTTTTAGACATCATCTGTCACATAAATTGTTGTTGAATCGCGTACAAGGTAATCACTATATTGAACATGGGAATTTTTACAACAACAAACTATGTATTTTTCTTTGATGAGGAGGAAGAGGATGATTATTGCAGGGAGGAGGCTCTTAAAGATATGGAGGACGTAAATGCCCTGGATGAGAAACCCACAACAGGGAGCAAAAAGTACTCCATTGCAGAAGTGAATGAGATTGAGGGAGTAACCGTGTGCATGCAGAAGTCGTCAATGTGCATGGACAATTCACCCAAATTCAATAGTCGCCCACTGTATAAAAGAGAAGCTATTGAATCAAAGCGCAGAGGTCGAGAAGAGCCACCAAATCAATTGTATGAACAATAGTGGATAGCCGAAAAGGGTGAATTTGTCGATGGGTGCAGAGTAATTGCTGGTGCATTGTCTATCCAAGTTCGAAGACTACACTCCCTGTACATCAGTGCAGATTCAGATTCACAATATTGTTATTTTTCGTCTTTCAAATCTGTTTTGAATACTTTCTCCATTCTACCTTGAATCCTCTTCTTGATGAAGTGGCACACATGGCAGCCACAATCCCAGTTGTCTTAGACATGCTGTCTTTTCATTTAGAATTTCTTATTATATTTCTTTTAGTGTTTGTTGTTTTTGCTGTCACAAGGCGAATGTAATCATAGATGGTAGCTGTAAATCTGTGTTTGAAATTCATTGTTTTATGGAGTGGTGTGAGGTGTGGTGTGCTTAAAGTTTTTTATAAGTTTACTTGTTTATGTAAAAGAAAGTAGGAACTATTGTATCTTGATATAAGTTGGCAGCCCCGGTTTCAAGAACAACTGTTCTTATTGGAAGTCACCTTGTATAATTGAATGTTGAGGACATTTCATATCCAAACTGCTCTTCTAGACACTGAAGGATAGCCGAAAGCAAAAAATCCGACAGATGGAGGCATGTTCATAGAATGCATCAATAATTGACATCTTTTATCATGGAAGCCTCGATGAGCCGAGTTGTCAAATTATCCATTGTACAAGTTCATGAATGATGGTCTGAAGCGTTTATGCTTTAAATGAGTTGAATGGTAAGCTCGAAGAAGAGGAAGAGAAAGAACACAGTCCGAAAGCATCAAAGTGGGTGTAGGAGCTGATGAAGGCCAGACAGATGAAAGTTAAAGTGTTGCAATTTTTTGTAATTGTGATTAAGTATTATATGTAATGTAATGTAGGCATTAATGGGGAGTGTTAGAGATAATGCCTAATCCCACTACTAGAGTTTAGGGATTGGATTTGGTTAGCTTGAGGAAATTGAGATATTCTCTCAACCTCTCCCTCCAAGAGATGAATAAGTTGGATCTCACTCCAACTATATATATCTGATGTATTTATGTTTAATGTAATTAATACAATTTATTATTGTGTGTTATTCTTTGTGTGCCTAATTCTTTCAAGTTCACAATTTCAACTTTCAATCCATGAATGTGTAGTCTGGTAGAATGGAATTCATCATGCAATATCAACAAAATTTGTGTAAGAGTATTTAGAAGGTGGCATCATGTTCCATCTAAATTCCATATAAAATTTTGGGGACCAATATCATCTATGAATTGTCATATGAATGGTCACCATAGTAACCATAACTTGTTGCCAATAAGATATTAAACAATTCTAATTAGTAGCTGAAGATTATAAATTAAGAAACAGAAAATGAAGAACCAAAGGAATACTTTTGGTTAAGGTTGTTTATTACATGTATTATGTTTGCAATCTATACTTTTTGAAATCGGAAGATTGTGTTTTTGAAAACGGAAGATTGTGTTAACAAAGTGAGGATAAAATCAAGCATTAAAAATATTGATCATAATTAGTTGGTGATTTTTTATACTAGTGATAAGTAATAAACTCCATAGTTTTGGACAGTTTTATTTGTGGAATGAAGCATTTATTTGATAATTTTTTTACCCAATATTTTCATGAATATACTCTTTTAACCAATTTTGCAATGTATCAATATTGTTTTCGGAATTGAAAAAGTTCTTGTCAATTCATCTTAATCAATACCATCATTTATTAGATGTTTTCCATGAGAGGAACTTCATTTAAGTTACCTTCGTTCCTATCATTCATTAGATGTTTTACATGAGAAGAACTTCATTTAAGTTACCTTCGTTCCTTGTCCATCCATCTTAATCTCTATCATCATTCATCAGATACTTCCAAAAAAGAAACCTCATTTAAGTTGCATATGTTTCTTGTCCATCCTCGTGAGTCCGAGGATTTTTTTTCTTTTGGGGGAGGGATTCCTGAGCCATAGTAAGTTTTTGGATTCTGGAGAGCTAAGTGACTGTATATTGGTACATGCCTTCGATATGCAGGTGACTGTATATTGGTTCAGCCATTAACCATAAATTTGATGATTTTTTCTATTTTTATTAAATATTTAAATCATTTTCTTTTATGACAGAGGTAGAAGTGGACTTCTCGGGCATCGGACTTCTTGGAATTGAAAACTCTCTTCAATATTATCGGAGATTTGTTAATGCTAGAATGCTATGAGGGATGACATGTATAATGTCCATAATGGTCGAACTACAATCGCATTCCTTCAAATCAAACATAAGCAACGACTGATGCAATTAAAAAACATATTGCAATTATCAAATCGACAGTATTTGATTTATCCAAACTTCAATTGCAACAGGTATTGTAGCTCTGTAGACTGGTTAATTACGTCGAAGGCGCTATTTTATGGGGAGTTCTCTTCTGTCCATAGAAATCTAGGAACCTTTCTATGAACCTTCAGTGTATTAGGTGGATTCAGCGGCGTATTCGGTGGATTCGGTCTCACGGTGAGGTGAGATTATTGGCAAGAAGTAATGGAAAACACTACTAACAATAAATCCATACGTACCCGACAATCTTCTCTTGATATTCTACATGGCGTAATTAGGTTTTCTGCTCTTGATATTCTACATGACATAATTAGGTTTTCTAGGTGTTCGGAAAAAGCCAGTATAATCTGACAGAAAAATATTTATTTAGAATAAATCATAAACAAGTTGAAAGAGGGAAAGATAAATTAAGAAGAATTCCAAACAAATATTTTTTACCTTAAATTTCTTGCGGGGCATGTCTGTTTGTGTTTTCACTTTTTTATATTTATATAATTATTGAATATTTACTAAAATTGTTTTGTGTTACAAATTTAATATTCTTTAAAATGGTTTTAAAGATAAACAAACTAAACAAGCATTAAGAAATGCCTTAAGTATTTAGCACACTGGTGTACTTGATAAAATACAATAATGCCATAGGTATATGTAATTAGGTGAGATACATTAACTTTTTTGATACAGTAGTTAAAGCAAGTCATGATAGCAAGCAAATGACAACAGTGAACAAGTCTCTTTACGCAACCATTTCATTGATAAGTCAATCATGTAATCATGTGATGTATTCAATTTTTTTATATACATCTCGATCAATGGACAATGTCTAGCTCACTTTGAAGATCATGTCTAGCTCACTTTGAAGATCATGCACTCGATCTCGATCAATTTGAAGATCATCCAGTAAGTACCCTCTAACAACAGGACCTCCAGCAACTTGTAGCGGAAGAGACTCAACTTGAGCAATAGTACCCAGCCCTATGTTGTTCACCTTCTAGCTGTAAATCTTGACGGTGTCTTCGCCCATTGGTATCACCACTACAAAAAGAGGTATTCAATTCAAATTATAGACTACTTTTACTGAAGTCGAACAACAATGTTCGAGATCTTAGATTACCAATAATTTGTTCCAAATATCTGCATGAAATTCTGTAATGGACAAGCTTTAGCATACAGATCTTAGCTTATTAATATTTCATTGAAAATCATCAAATTCTTGACCACGTTTAATCAATACGAGTTGCAAGTCATTTAAGATGTGGGGGCTTGAGGGTCAATATGACTGGAGGAAATTCTTATCATTTATTTACAGCACACTAATAAAAGTTTAGACATAATTTCATTCACTGTTTTTATTTCTTCTCATACTATCATGCTCATTTTCTCAAAGAATATACTATGCAGTAAAATGTAGAATATGTACCTGTAGCTAATATCCTTTGGATCGAGCAATCTCTTTCTTTCTAAAAATCGCTCCCAGTGCTCTTCTCTGAAATGATTCTCCCGTTCTATTTGAGTTTCATGATGACCAATTTATTGTTTCACTAGAATACCACTTGCTTTACAAGCCTCAAGAATGGTGCTATTCTGATCCAGGACAAACGAGAGAGGATGACGCTATGGAAACGGTTTGTTGAAACGAAGGAGGGATACCACGTAAAAGATATCCTCTTCAGGAATAACAACGGAGGTGCGAAAACTACAGCACTGTATGCCTCATTCAATCAGTTACTCTTTTTTAGGAACGAGGTTCTTTCTTTTTCTCCATATTGTAAAGGAGAGCATCAAAGTAGTTAGGGTATTAGCATCAAATTGAATTAGACCAATTGCAGGTTTCCTCTAGATAGAGATTTGAAGCTGCAAATTATTTTACTTTCAATAAGTAAATATAGCATCCAGTGAAAAAAAATTCTAAATTTATTAGACGGCATGAAGCAACCCTAAATATTTATAACACCTTCAACACGAGAGAAATAATTTAATTAGCCAAATTTATCAGACGACATGAATAGATAGTAAGATTAAAGCCCTAATTTAATAGATCTCTAGCATGAGTGAAAGAATTAATTTTCCAGATTCATTGGTCGCCATCAAATGACCATAAAATTAAATTAAAACCACGACCTGAATAAATCTTTAGCATTACAAACCATAATAATAAGTTGAAACCAGGGATTAAAGGTTTAGATAAGATAAAACTTACAAGCCTTGTTGATCCCGAGTGGCCTAATAGAGGACCATGTCCTGGTGCAAGCGACAACGACTTCCTGTAAGCTGGAGGCTTTGCAGGTGATCCAACAAAAAAATCGTGTCAACCTTCTCCAATTTTGATCCTTTCCTTAAATTCCCACAAAAAATTTCATGCATGTTGGAAGAAAATTGTAACGTGTGGCTGCCACACGCCTTTACGTATCATGTTTTAAATATTTTATTTTAAAATCCTTCCTGTAGGGGAGACCCGTAAATATTATATTATTATATTTTATTTTTGTCTCTGGACTTTAATAAACAACCCATCTTGAAGTACCCTGCCTGCAAATATCTGTCAAATGTATCTAGACTTTAATAAACAACCCATCTTGATATATAAGTTGTTGTAGATTCCTGCATCTTTCTTCTTTATGTTTTTTCTCCCAGTCGTACTATAGTGTAAGTGACAGAGGAGGAGGTGCAAGGTTTGAATGTCCGAGACTTGAGATTTGAGTGACCATGTTCACCCACTTCTCCGACTTGAATTGGAGATAGACGGTGCCCTAGATGGCATTCATCTGACCCATGGTGTACGGATGGTAAGTCACTCGAGTGCTTTTGTCTACAAAATTCTCTTTAGGTAGTGTTAAATATAATGTAACCTCAATAGTCTGACTGTGCACTGCCAGCTATCCTAGCTAGCTGTACTATCATTTCTTGATTTGCTTGAGCCTATTTAGCTCAACTATTTTCCCTTTCCACATGTACTCTTTTACTAGCATTCCTAATATACTGAATTTTATTTCTGCTCTGCTCTTGCTCTGTATTCTCTGTTTCTCACTTTATCATGGTATCAGAGCTTCGTCAGTAAGCCTCTTCACACAGTCTGGAGAGCAACCCGTTCCTCAAAAGCGCAGATCTTACACTGTGAACGAGAGGATAGGACACGAGATTCTTCACAAAGCCCGGAGAGAAATTCGTAGTCCACCATCCGCTCAAAAGATCATCACAGAAAGCACGCACGAGGAAGAAGAGCGCAATACGCTCAAAAGATTGAGTCAGAGTTGCAGAAGGCATAATCGTTTAAAGATCTCGCAAAATTCCTTCAAATTCATGAAAAATTGCTGCAGAAGGCAGAAATGTTTAAAGAATTCGGGAAATCTTCACAAACTCGTGAAAGATTTAAAGAATTTGTGAAAGTCTTTCAATTCATGAAGATTCACAAATTTCTTGCTTAAGGAGAAAATCTTTGCAAGAACAAAAAAGAACATGCTAAATCAGCCAAGAACAAACAGACGCAGCCATAAGATCGGTCCTGCTAACAGATATGAGGCGTGAATCGAGTTCAAAAAGGACGAGGAGTGCGCAGAAAAGGAAGAAGATTTTCAGCCGTCAGATTTAGCGCAGAGGACTGACAACCGTCAGATCCGTGAGAAAGTGCACGAGGTTTAGCCCTCTAGAGTGCACACGAGAAAAGCCAATTCATGAAATTCTGAAATCGCGGTCGAATTTCGGCATTCGGAGTTTGGGAGCCAGAACGTCAAAGGATCGAGGAGTCGCTGCATCGCAAACTCCCGATTCGCGAAATCCCAAAGAGATCAGGACCGTCCATCTGTAGAGGACGCGTGTCAAGAAATCCGAAGGCTCATCGAGGTTTCGGATACCGGGTGCCAGAGGCGGAAGAGTCATTGACACAGGAAGTCGTGGGTCACGAAGTCCCAAAACGTCGAAAGATATGTGGCAAGCGATCAAGATATCGGGAGATTCCCTAAGAGAGGTTGGAGGCCATTTCGACATTCCGGGTACCGGGGATGCAAAGGACAAGAATTCGGGATTCTTGACTCATGAAGTCCCGAAAGGATCGTGAGTCGTCCATCTTGGAGGACAGGTGTCGAAGATCTATATTTACCAGGAATTCGAGCATCGAGAGATCAAGAAGGGAGGAGTTGAGAGACAAGAAGTCCCGACTCCCGAAATTGCGATTGAACGAGCAAAGGATATTTTGGCATTTCACACACCAAGAATGCAAAGGGTAAGAGTTCAGAACTCTTGACCCACAAAATTTCGAAAGGATCTGAGTCGTCGGATCAGGGGAGGCTCACAGCCGTTGATCTCCCACAAGATTAGAGTTTCAGCATCTCTTAATTAGGTACTTTAGTATTTCGGATACCGGGAGTACGAGAGGGCAGGAATTTGAGCAACGGGATTCATGAAATTCCAAAACGCGAATTCCCGAAAGAACAGGAGTAGTATTGCCAGGTCACGAAGACAGGGTCAGGATTTCGGCATACCGGGGTTCGGCATTTCGGGAATTCCGAAGACAAGGAATCAGCGTATTTCGGCGTTGGAAACCTAGAAGTTTCGAAAGAAGGCTGTGGTTACAGAGGACACAGTCACATAGACCGGAATTTTGGCATTTTGGCATTTCGTACTCCGACAGTTCGAAGGGCCAAGGAAGGTTGCAGCTGGGGTCACGAAGTTCCGAATCCCGAAATTCTGAAAAGGCGTGCGAGAGAAATAGTCGCCGGGATATTTTTGATTTCGGCACATTGAGGGACAAAGAATCGACGGAGTGCTTGCATCGCGAAGTCCCGAATCCCGAAATCCCAAAAAGGCGTGCGAGAGGAATAGGTGCTACGATATTTCGGATTTCAACATATTGAGGGATAGAGAAGCAGTGGAGTCCTAGAATCTAGATTCCTCAAATCATGAAAAGTCAGTAGTGCTTGAATGATTAGGCATGTGGTCACCGGTCGTGGTCACATAGACGAAGGCTAAGGGCCAATACAGGACCATTAAGTTTTTTTTGGCGTTTCGACGGCCAGGAGTTGGGAAGACAAGAAATTGAAGGACTCGTATACAAGATTTCCGAACTCCCGAAGTGCGAAAGGCCGAAGTCACGAAGTCGAAACTCGCGAAATCCTGAATTGTGAAGTTCTGAAGTCACTGCAAATTACACGCAGGAAACAAGTAAATACAAAATTTTTGCACATTCATTTTTCTCTTTCTGTTTTGATAAAATTCTTTAAAGATGGCCACGTCTAGCAATTTAGGACCAACTCAAGGTCCGATTCTTCTCGGAAATAATTATGAGTTTTGGTCTCTTCGGATGAGATATTTCTTGCAAGCACAAGAATGTTGGGATCCAGTGGATCTTGGATATGTGGAACCAGATCTAGCAGGCCTTGCCGCTATGACAAACCAACAGAGAATTGCTCAGGCAACTCAGAGGAACAGAGAGAATAAAGAAAAATTATGGATTCAAAATTCAGTGGATGACTCGATTTTCTCAAAAATCACAGGCGCTGGTACTTCAAAACAGGCCTGGGACATCCTTAAAGCAACCTACCAAGGAAATGACAGGGTCAAAAAAGTCAAACTGCAAACCTTGAGGACGCAATTCGAGACTCTAAGAATGGCAGAGTCTGAAAATGTGGATCAGTTTATGACCAGAGTCATGGGCATCATGAACCAGATTAGATTGACTGGTGAAGCCATCACTAGTCAACACATTGTTGAGAAAGTCCTCAAGAGTTTTCCAGCGAAATTCGAAATGGTCGTTACAATAATCCTTGAATCCAAGGATCTGTCATGTTTTTCAATAGATGAACTAATCGGTTCCCTATTGACACATGAGACCAGACTGCATCTCACAGATGAGTCAATATCCAATGCTTTCAAAATGCAATTCTCCTTCAGCAGAGGGAGAGGCAAAGGGTGAATCAGAGGTCACCAAGGAAGAGGGAGCAGTCCCAGTAACCCTCACTCCAGTGGAGGACACAGACAACAACACCCGAATCAACATTTCCAAGGACACAAACAACAAAATCAAAATCAGAGTTTCCAGCCTCAAAGAGGCAGAGGGAGAAGATCAAATGACAAATCAAGCATACAATGCTATTACTACAAAAAGTATGGGCACTATGAATCTGAATGTAGGAAGAAGCAAGCACATCAGCTCTTAGGCAGAGCACATGTGTCAAATCATATGGGAGAAACCTCAGGAGGTATGTTTCTCTCATGCCACAAGTCTGACGAACAACCCAAAGATCTCTGGTTGCTGGACAGTGGATGCAGCAATCACATGAAAGGTAACAAAGATTTACTTTCATGCATTGATTCTTCAATCTCATATGATATTGCACTTGGAAATGATTCCTTAGTCAAAGTTCAAGGAAAAGGAACTGTACCTATTCTTACTAAACAAAATGTAAAGAAAGACATAAACAATGTCTATCATGTTCCAGATCTGAAACATAATCTGCTAAGTGTAGGGAAGCTCATTGAACATGGCTATAAGGTACTTTTTGAGGGAGCATCTTGCAGAATATATGACAAAACCCCCAACAGAAAATTGATTTCTGAAATCCACATGACTCAGAATAGGATGTTTCCTCTTACCCTCAGAACTGCAAATCTGAACCAAACATATGCACAAAGTGCATCCATCCCAAATGAAACTATGGTTTGGCATACAAGATTTGGACATCTACCCTTTCAGAGTCTAAGTCTTCTACAGAAGAACTCCATGGTCAAAGGTATTCCTATCTTCAAAGAGCAAATTCCCCCATGTGAGTCTTGCATACTTGGGAAACATAAGAGAATTAGTTTTCCACAGTCCTCCACTCAAGCCAAACAACATCTCGAACTTGTTCACACTGACCTATGTGGACCAATGAAAACAGATTCCATAGGTGGTAGCTTTTATTTTCTAATGTTTATTGATGACTTTAGCAAGAAAATCTGGATCTATTTTCTCAGACACAAGTCTGAAACTTTTGCAAAATTCAAGGAATTCAAAGCAGAAGCTCAAAAACAGAGTGGAAAATATATAAAATCTCTCAGGTCAGATGGAGGAGGAGAATACAACTCCAATGAATTTACAAATTTCTACAAATCATAAGGCATTATCATGCAAACAACAGCCAGGTATACTCCACAACAGGATGGAGTGGCTGAAAGAAAAAATCAGACAATAATGAACATGGCAAGAAGCCTAATCAAAGAGAAAAGTTTGTCAAATACTTTTTGGGCTTAAGCAGTAGCATGCTCAGCTTACTTCTTGAATAGATCTCCAACCACAAAACTAAAGATGAAAGTCCCTCAAGAAGCATGGAGTGGGACAAAGCTCAATGTTGTGCACTTAAGGACATTCAGATGCATAACATACGCTCACATACCTTTCGAATTAAGGAAGAAACTTGATGATAGAAATGAGAAATGCATCGTCACTGGATAAAGTGAAACATTTAAAGCCTGCAGGCTTTACAATCCAATCTCAAAGAAACTAATTCTCAACAGAGATGTAAAATTTCTGGAAAATCAATTCTGGAATGAATCAGAAAGTCAACAAATGGACAGTCAAAATCCATTGCTGCCCAGTTCTGAAAACACAGAAAATTGAGGACAACAAGTACCTCAACTTGCTCTTCCAAGATTGCAGGTACAAAGACGATCTGAAAATTCTCAGGATGACTCAACTTCAAGCAGAGACCCATCCTCTGATATTCAAAATCAGAGAACTCAAAGTTTGAAAGAAATCCATCAGCAGTTGGATGACATTGAATAACACAATCTTTTTGCATTAATTTCATGTCAACCTACATCTTTTAAAGAAGCAGCTAAGGAGCCACATTGGGTTCAAGCCATGGACCAAGAAATTGACTCCATTGAGAAAAACAAGACATGGGATCTTGTTGATTTTCCGAGACACAAGAAGAGTATTGGTGTCAAGTGGGTTTACAAAACTAAACTCAATGAAAAAGACAAGATTGAAAAACACAAGACAAGACTTGTTGCCAAAGGATTATCACAACAACCAGGTACTGATTATGGTGAAACCTTTGCTCCAGTAGCAAGATTAGACACTGTAAGGACTCTATTGGCCATAGCAACCCAACACAAATGGAAAGTATACCAGATGGATGTTAAGTCATCTTTTCTGAATGGTTTCTTAGAAGAAGAAGTTTATGTCGACCAGCCACCTCGATTTGAAGTCCAAGAGCAGCCAACCAAAGTATATCGGTTGAAGAAGGCCTTGTATGGCTTAAAACAAGCTCCAAGAGCTTGGTACAATAGAATTGACACTTACCTGATCAAAAGTGGTTTCAGCAGAAGCCAAAATCAACCAACTCTTTACACCAAAACAAATCAGCACGGTAAAATTTTGGTTGTATGTTTATATATCGATGACATGATCTATACTGGAAATCTTGAGTTAACCAGTTTTAAACATGCCATGCAATCTGAGTTTGAGATGACAGATCTTGGCATAATGAAATATTTTTTGGGGATTGAGGTTGATCAATCAACCAAAGGAATTTTTGTTTGTCAACAAAAGTATGCAACAGACATCATCAAAAGATTATGCATGGAAGAATGCAATCCAGCAGAAACCCCTATACCCCTAGGCACAAAATTGAGCAAGAAAGATGACGGCCTTGCAGTGGACCCTCCCCTGTACAAAAGTTTAGTTGGCAATTTGTTGTACCTTACAACAACTAGGCCTGATATTATGTATGCAGCCAACCTTGTTTCCAAATACATGGAATCCCCCAAAGATTCTCACTGGAAGATGACGAAACAGATTCTGAGATATGTTGCAGGAACTCTCAATTTTGGCTTATGGTACATTAAATCTAATAACAATCAATTCTCTGGTTACACAGACAGTGATTTTGCAGGCAGCCTAGATGACAGGAAAAGCACCTCAGAACATGCTTTTCACCTGGGCACGAACCTGATTTCATGGGCATCAAAGAAGCAACCAATTGTATCAATATCTTCTGCAGAGGCAGAGTATGTCACTGCTACCTCTGCGTCCTGTCAAGCTGTGTGGCTGAGAAGAATATTGAAAGATATGTCACATACAGAAAATGATCCAACTCCTATCTTCTGTGATAACACCTCAGCGATTTCTCTATCCAAAAATCATGTGTTTTACAAGAAAAGCAAACACATTGACACTCGCTTTCACTTCATCCGTGAGCTAGTCAATAATGGTGATATTGCACTTCAATTTTGTGGCTCTCGAGATCAGCTCGCAGATATCTTCACAAAGCCACTAGGAAAATCCGTTTTTTTATTTTTAGAGACAACACTTGGGCATCATCAGTGCTGATGTTTGTAACTTTTGAATTTAAGAGGGAGTGTTAAATATAATGTAACCTCAACAGTCTGACTATACACTGCCAGCTGTCTTGGCCAGCTGTACTATCATTTCTTGATTTTCTTGAGTCTATTTAGCTCAGCTATTTTCCCTTTGCACATGTACTCTTTTACTAGCATTCCTAATATACTGAATTCTATTTCTGCTCTGCTCTTGCTCTCACTTTATCAGGTAGGAAATCATTGTGCAAGGCATGCTTAGAGTCCAGGAGGACTGGAGGATAAAGTCTCGTCAATTCGCAGATTGAAGCGTGCAAGTAATGCATGTTCTACATCTCCTCGTAAGAAAATAGAACGACACTAGAGGAAGATGAATCTATATCTTGTGATCTTGTGGCGATGAGGTGGGTTATTTCTTTGTAAATTTCTTCCTCTACGTGGGGATGAGAGGATAAGAGCCAGAAGAACTATGTTTATGCGGACAATGTGGTGTCTCTACCTGCCAAGATGAAACTGATGATCATATCTTGCAGAAATTCATCTGAACAACAGTCCTCGGGTTCGACACCCATAACACGAAAGTCTTTGTTCTTTGACGCCCAATTTTTCTACCATTGTCTTTAGCCATCCTTGTTTTTCTTCCATTCTCTCTAATCAACTCTAAGGGACTTAAACCCTGAACTGAACCTTCCTCTTGATTTTCATACACAGCAGTCTCTTCCGAGACATAAGGAATAACAACAGGCGGTGAAGACCCTGCATTTGTGGATTTCTGCTATACCCAATTATCGATTACAAGTCTGTTGTTCTTCCGAGCTTTGAGTGGCACGAGATGAGGGTATTGTTGAGATCCGTCCTTCGATCTGAAAGGGGATAAATATGAAGAAATGGGGTGATTGAACCTCCGGAGTAATAAAACATGAAGACTGGGAAATGCATCGCCTGAGTAGTAAAAACATAGTAACCTCAGTAATAAATAGTTTCCTCGATTATAGAAAATAGGCGGTGAACTATGACAGCGAGGGTCAATCAAGCAGTATGACAAATATGGTCAATCAATCCCCCAACGTTGAAGAATAAATTACAACGTCCTGCCGGACCAGCTCATGCTCTACCGCATCCACCACGAGGGCTGCCACCGCCCATACCGAAGCCGCCACTTTTTCGCAGGATGTGACGGTTTAGCCTACTCTTTGAAAATCACTAACGAGCGCTCTCCTCCAAAATTAGCCCTCTCTTCAAAATGACTCACGAGCATTGTCCAGAGATTCTACGCTAGGTTGTCCATATCTTCTACGCCAGGTTGTCCATATCCTATATTCTTATTGAACCTCCTAACTACTTCTAGCCTTACAGGTTGTAAAATTGTCGTCAATTCAAGTTTTTATTTTACTGATTATAATCTATGTTGAGTGTGAAAACAATAATTAAAGAAGAAGAAAACGGGAGAAAGATATTGGGAATGAACGCTGAGCAATTGATTTCATATTGAAATGTATAAATAATGACAGAAAACAGTTATACCGTTTCTGAACAGGAGTAACTGTAAACTAACTGATTTACTAACTAATTTAATCACGAGATTACAACTCTTAACACTCCCTCTTAATCTCGAGGATTACATTATTAATAATGCCTAAACTTTGACGTTGAAATTGAAAAACATCTTTTCCCAAAGGTTTAGTGAAGATATCAGCTAGTTGAGCTTTAGAACCA
>ML794624.1:250547-263272 GCA_009831015.1 Picea engelmannii
ATTTCTCCCTTCTTATGGTTTCTTCCATGGTCTTTGGATCTTCATATTGAATCTTGTCACTCATGGAAGGTGGCAGTCCACTCAGATATCTTTGAATCTTGACAGCCTCATCTTTGATGAATGGAACATACTTCAGTAGTTCTAGAAAACTTCGTTCATACTCATCAATAGTCATGCTGCCTAGATTGAGTTCGAAGAACTCCATCCTTATGTCATAGTATTTTTTAGTCAGGTATTTCTTCTCGAAATACCTCTTAAATTCCTTCCAAGTGACCTCTTCCTCTCTGATGTGCTGCACCTTCACAAACTGATCCCACCACATGGATGCTTTTCCTTTCAGTTGGTACATTGCAATTCTTCCTTCTGCATGGGCAGAATAATTCTGCAGTTGGAAGTATTTCTTCATGCCAAGCAACCAGGTCTCGACATCTTCCTCCTTCTTATATTCTCCAACGAATGTTGGAGGCTTAATCTTGTTCATCTCCCTTTTCAATTCCTCCTTTCCAGATTTTTGATGTTTTCTGGTAGGTGACAGGCTTGAACTACTGTGTGTCTCCCTGTCAGAATGTCCTTGGGAGCGACTAAGATGTTGACTACCACTCCTCGACCTACTTCTTCTCCCATGGGTTCTGCGACTCTCCGTCTTACTTGAGTCTCTTCCCTTCTTGAGTTTCCTCTCTATTCTTTCCAGGCTCTTCAAAAATTTTAAGTTTAATACACCCTGTCGGTCCCTGACTTTCATGAGCTTTCGACTATCATCTCGGCGAGCCTGGGCCTCTCTCTGCAATCCTTCAATGATTTTCATTATGTGTCCTTCCTTGTCCTTCTCCTTTCCATGCCCATTGGAGTTCGATCCTTCGACTCCCAGGTTAACATTCTTTCCTTCCTGTTCGTCTTCTATTTTGGGGGTAATCTGCACCTTTCCCCACTCCATACTCAGCGTTGGTTATCTGGAGTCCTGACCTTCATTGAACTCTGCACACGCACTGTGCAATTAAATTCGAAGTTTGTCAGGCCATTAAACCTTCAGGATCAATCCACAACATTTATAAGCCAATACGAACAAGAACAAAAGACATTTTGATTCAAATAAGTTTTCTAAACTCTTATTCGGCTTTGCAATTTTTGGGTCTTTGAAACTTTTGTTTTCGGCATTTCGGGATTTTCGGGCCTTCGGGTTTTCAGTACCCGGGACTTCGGGTTTTCGGCACTCAGGAGTTCATTTTGTAGTGACTCCCATCCTTTTATCATTTCAATTTTTTAATTTCGAAAAATTAGTTTCCTTATTCTCCGGGCCCACAACATAGTTGTTGTCCTTAAAATCCACTACGATTCTTCTATCTTCGGAGATTTCAGGACTTCGGGACTTCGGGTTTTCGGTCCACGAGGCTTTCAGACTTGCTTCCCTTTCCAACCCCAACTTTTGAAATTTCGATTTACTTTACCCTCCGGGCCCCCATAGAACAATGGTCACCCACAACCACGGTGGCACATGGCACGTTCATGAGGGTCCACATCGCTTTTAACGATGTCATCGGGTCCCACCACTCTTGCTTTTCTTCTCGAACCACTGGCACGTGGTACATCTCCATGTGTCCACGTCCATTCCTACTAAAATCCAACGGTCGGATCTTTCTCAGATCTGCGGCGCAAATCCTTTCGGCGTTTTGGGGTTTCGGGCATCGGAAGTTTGTGCATCCACACATCTTGAACTTCCATTTGCCGAAATCACGAAATCACTGTCTACCAACTTACTTGATCCAAGGGTCAAGTTCTTCTCCCCACGATCTACGATGTAGATTATTTCAGGATTTCTGGTTTCGAGGGTGTTCACCTCTTCTCACCTCCCATCTCTCAAAACGTCGATTTCTTCCCGTTGACTATTTTCAAGTTACGAGTCAACGAAAGGCTGATCGTTCTCCACGCGTTCTTTCTGATGGACGGTCCTGACTAATTCAGGATTTCGCATATTGCAATTTGCACACTCCTGTGCAATTCCAAAGGGCTTTAAACCCCATGCACACTTTCCAGATCTAACGGTCACGAGGGTTCACCATCCCTCCCGAACAGATCCTAAAGCTCCTACACTTCCAGTGTGGAGTCCTCTCTCCCTGTGGACTTATACCACACTGGCTGCGGTTTCATAACGCCGCTATACCTCCTAAGCTTTAAAAACTTGTCAAGTAACTCCTTGACACTTTGGAGCAAACCAGGGTCCGAAATTGGCCTTCCAGACCCAATTTCCCCTCGCATTCTCGGTCCAAAGATCACTCCACTGGCACATCTAGGCTCAGTGTCGAAACCTTGGCTCTGATACCAAATTGTAGTGCATCTTTATAGCTATCATGGCTTAATCGCTCTTAAAAGGAAACTTTAACACCACTTGGTACATAACTCATACAGGTATTATATAATCCACACGCATTTAAACAAATAAACACATTCTAACAGAGTATTCATATGAGTTACTACCATAATTAACAATCAATAGTGTTTCATACTAATTCATATACATAGCGGAAATCATGATAACATAAGCAGTAGAGTCATGCAAAACATGATTAAAACATAATCAGATACTTATCTTTTAACAGTGGTAGAATCCACCAACCAAGTGCAGGCCTTCCACGAACCTCCCAGCCTTAGACCACACTGCTCATCAGCTCAGCAGTGGGTCACCCCCGAGCTGGGACTAAGCTCCACCCCAAGATAAGGAATCCTAGGCTAGGCTGAGGTTATAGGGAAAACAACACACAACCACAAGGAAGGGATTCTCTCCAAGGAACCTCCCATGCTCACTGCCCACAGACCCCCATTCCCCACATGCCTGTTCCACCCCAGGAGTATACACCTTCTCTGTCACCTGGACAGTCCTTCTGTTGCTAATCTCCTTTGCCTTGGGTTACAGGAACAGGTCGGACCAGAAGTCTCCGGGCTCTATGGCAGCTACAAGGTTCCTTCAAGGAGTTCTCTCCTTCCTCTGCGCACTCTCTCACCTGGAGGGAGTCGCTCACAGGTCCAACAACCTATTCTTCCAATCTTCAACCACCTCTCTCACCTGGAGAGAGTGTTGTACAAACTGGCCAACAGGCCACACAGGATCAAACACTACACGTCCACCACAATCCACGAGAATCCAGACACAAACACCCCAGGGCAGCTCCAGACAGGTGCAACAGTATAACCAGTCTTAGCAGGGAAAAGACACTTCTGTTTTCTCAATTTGGCAACATGGAATAGACTCACACTCTGGATTCTCAAGGATGCGTGACGATTCGTCCACGTAGGGGTCGATTCAGACTCCCTGGTTTAGAACAGAGAAGGGGTGTACCAACTTTCCAGAACAAACACAGACTCTTTCCGAAATCCACGCAGGCTTCTCGTTCAGGGAATATACACACTGGTTTTCTCAGAGCCAGACACAGACTTTTCGAATCATAGGGACGCACGAAGGTTCTCTGCAGGAGTCGGGTTGGTAGTACTATCCAGGGCTCCGTATGCGTTCAGAAAATTGGGTAGAATGGGGGAGGAACCCTTCTCACGACTCATCCTGGCCATTTTATTCGCATGCGTCAGGGTTGACACTTGTCACCCATGAAACTGCATGAGTTCCACCAGCACGCATCTCCCTTGTACGTTCTCCCCTTGCCAGAAACTTAGGATAAAACATAAAATGCACATGTCTTTTGGGATAATATTAAAATATTATTCCCAGGCTTAAGCCCCCTAGGCTTAGCCCCTAGGCTCAACACTTAGCCCCTTGTTCCACCTTCCAGCCCCTAATTCCTTGCCCACCCTATCGATGCTTAGTCCCCCTTCACTCATTCATCGTGGTCGGTCTGCACATGGCGGTGTTTATATTTTATTAATTGTTCTGCGTGATTACATATACAACAACAGGCTCCTGGCCTTCAACACTCAGGCTCCCTCGCCTAAAAAACACATAAGCCTCCAGCTTATAAAAACTTGGCTCACCAGCCTATAAAACATAATTACAATTCCTTTCAGAACATGGTTTACAACGGGACTCGGCCTTGGGGACACTACATTAATGTATTAATTTAAATTACTTTAACTAATTAATAATGCAACTATTAACTAATTTATATATTAATACATTAATTAAGTAGAAATACATTAACTTTAATGTATTTAGTAAAGCATTATTAAAATATTAATACAATAACAATGCATTATTATATTCCTCTAATGCAATGTATAAACTAAAATATATATTAATGTGTAATGTATAATGTAATATATTAAATTATTAATACATTAGTATTGTAATGTATTAATTACATTAATATATTAATAATTAGTAATTAATAGATTGCTAAAGTATGAATACACTAATAAAATACCACATTAATAATATATTATTAAAGTAATAATACATTAATAAATACATTACTAAGGTATTAATAAATAAATAAATATATCATATTTTCTTATGGTCATAACTATAAATGACATTAATATGTATTAATTTAATAAAATAATGCATTACTACAATTTTAATAAATATATTACTAAAGTATTAATGGGCTTGAAAACAATTGTAAATCAGCTGATCTTTGGAGTTGGGATAAGAAGAAACTCCTCTTTGAGACTCTTGTTACACATGTTATTCTTTATGGATGTGAATCCTGAGGTTGTAATATCTCTCGTGAATCCTGGAGATAATCTCAAAATTAAAGGAAATACGCCCTATGACATCCTCCTCATAGAAACAAGCCTCTCCCCCATTGAGAGCATGGCTATGACTAGATATCTAATGTACAAGAACATGCTAAACAACATGGAAGACAAGAGGCTACCTAAAATTGCTTCAAAATCAAGTCATAACCACCATCGACTCAAGCGAGGATGGCATAAAGACACCCGGTCTTGGCTAAACTATTGGGGAATCATGGAAGAAACCATTTTGTAGAATAAAGATACTATTAAAAAAAATGTTAAATCAAAATTTAAGGAAAATATGTGGCGTGATAAAGAGTTAGAGGAAAAAAGAAAATTAAGGTATTATAAAGATGTAATCAACCCTAATCTAGAAGATCAAAATTATCTATCTGTTTTGCCAAGTGTAAAGAAAAAAATAAGCATTGCTAAGATAAGAACAAATTCTCACGAGCTCCATAATGAAACTTGGTGTTGGTCAATTTCTAAAACGCGATGGGATGAAAGAGTGTGTCACCTTTGTGACACTAAGAAGGTTGAAGATGAAAAGTACTTTCTCTTATGTTGTCGAGCCTATACCCATATTAGATCTCATTTTCAAAATATTGATCACACTACCAACCTTCCTAACCTCTTAACTCAACAAAAGTATGGTGATCTTGGAAAGCTTCTCTTAATGTTTTTCGAGCACAGAGACAAAATTCTAAAGAATCACAAGTAATCACTGGAGTTTAATCATCATCATCAATATATTTATTCATTAATAATTTAATTATACATTAATGTATTAATTAATTTATACATAATTGTACTAATTAATTTATACATTAATAAATTATAAATTTAAATTAATACGTTACTAATGAAATACATTGATCTTAAAATATTTAGTAAAAAAATTTTAAATATTAACACCTTAACAATACAATACTTTCTTAATGTATCAATTTAATAAAATAATACATTCATATATTTATTAAAAATATATTGTTAATATATTAAAATATTAATAAAGTAATACATTAATAAAATGACAATACATTGATCTTTATGTATTTAGTAAAACATTATTAAATTATTACTACATTAATGATGTAAAGTATTAATTAATATATTTATACATTATTAATTAATACAATGCTAAGGTATGAATGAAGGTGAGGGTGAGGGGTAATATTAGAGAAAACATATTATTTTTTCTCTAATATTACCCCCATAATATGTTTTCTCTATTATTCCTCGCACCCCACCACCATCCTCATGTATGAGGGTGCAGAGAATAATAGAGAAAACATAATAAAGTAATAGATTAAAATAATAGATTATTAAAGTATTAATATATTAATAAATACATTATTAACATATTAATACCTTAATAAATGTATCATGGTTTCTTATGTTCATCACTATGACATTAAAATACTAATAAAATAATACATCAATAAAGTAACAATACATTACTAAGGTATTAATACATTAATAATGTATTAATACATCACTATACAAATGTAAGTATTTACATTAATATATAATATAATGTATTAATTAATTGATACATTAATAATGTAATGTATTAATTAATTAATTGATACATTGCTAAAGTAATTAATACATTATTAAAGTAATAAACACATTATTAAAGTAGCAATACATTAATAATACATTATTAAAGTATTAATAAATTAATACATTAGTTGACAATGACCATGGTTGACCATGATCATGGTTATCTTTGCTAGACCTTAGTTGACTTTGGGAAGGAAAGGTTGACTATGGTTGGCCAAAGTTTTTAATGGTCGACCATGCCCATGGTTTACCTTCGTTGACCATGTGGATCTGATTATGGTGGGCCATGTTGATTGTGTTTAACCATAGTTTAATATGGCTCTACTACATTGCAATGTTGATAATGTCTTGGTTGTCACATTGCAACATGAGGATTTGTTCGTCACATTATGACATAATCTTTTGTTCATAAGATCACATCGTAATGTTATGGTCATCAAATTATGACAAATGGTTTTTGTTGGTCACATTATGGCGTTGGAATAGGTTTTTCATGGTTCAATAGTGGGTTATGTTCGTCACATTGCAACATCGAAAAATGTTCTTCTTATTTCAATGTTGGTCTATGTTTATTGCATTCCCACATTGGGTTGTGTATATCATATTGTGACCAGGGGTAGAGTTCGTCCCATTATGACATTTGGAAATCTTTGTCACAATGTGATGTTAGGATATGTGCATCACATTGCAAGGAAAGGATATGTTCGTCGCATTGCGACATTACATTACATTGTGACCATGGATTTTCTGTAGATTACATTGCGACCATGGCTTATGTTTGTCCCATTGCGACATTTGGGAATTTTTTTCACAATGTGATTTTAGGATATGTGCATGACATTGCAAAGAGAGGATATTTTCTTCACATTGCGACAATAGGGATATGTTCATCACATTGAGACATCCATTAATCTCATCACATTGTAACCAGAGGGCTTTGTTCATCCCATTGCGATGATAATGCTATGTTCGTCACATTGCGACGATAAGGCTATCTTTGACAAATTGTGACAATATGCTTATGTTCTTCACATTACAACGATGGGTCTATGTTCATCACATTTCTATGACAAAGATATGTTTGATACATTGCTACATTACCCAGATTGTGACACTACTATGTTCGTCACAATGCAACATTACTATGTTCGTCATGTTGCAACATCCGATTTTGTTTGTCAGATTGCAACGTTAGGTTATACTCATCACATAAGGTTGACCATTAACTTAATTATTGTTGACTGCTGTTGACGAATATCAGGAGTATGGTTTAATATAGTTGACCTTGCATATGGTTGTTTATGGTTTTCCATGGTTGACTACGGTTAATTTACCATGGTTAAGCTTGATGTGGACCAAAGTTTAGTAAGGTTTCTCATGGTTGACTATGGCTAGCCAGGGTTGTGTACATTACATTGCAACAATGGGTTATGTTCGTCACATAGTGGCATTTGGAAATGTTTGACACATAATGGTGACATGATATTTGTGTCAGATTGTGATGATGAGGCTATGTTCATCACATTGCGACGATAAGGCTACATATGTCACATTGCGACGACAAGGATACCTTCATCACATTGCGACAATATGCTTATGTTCGTCACATTATGATGACGGGTCTACATTCATCATGTTGCAATGGAAAGGATATGTTCAACACATTGAAACATTACCTAGATTATCATGATATTATGTTCATGACATTGCAACATTACTATGTTTTTCATGTTGCAATGTCCAATTTTGTTTGTCAGACTACAACATCGGGTTATATTCATCACATAAGGTTGAAAATTACCTTAATAACTATGGTTGTCTATTGTTTACCATGATCAAGAGTATGGCTTAATATAGTTTACCTTGCCCATGGTTGGCTATGGTTTTCTATGGTAGACTATGGTTAACCACGGTTGAGCTTGACATGGACCAAAGTTTAGTAAGGTTGCTCATGGTTGACTATGGATGGAAAGGGTTGACTATGGGTGATCGTGCCCATGGCTGACCTTCGAAGGCCATGTGGCTCTCATTATGCTCGACCATGTTGATTATGATTAACCATGGTTTACTATGCCACTATCGCATTGCAATGTTGAAAAGGTTTTGTTTGTTAGATTGTGATATGAGGATTTGTTCGTCACATGACATCGTAAGGTTATGGTCATCACATTGCGACGTAGGGTTTTCATTTGACACATTACATTGTTACATTCTCAAATTGGGTTATGTTCAACACATTGTGACATCAAGAAATGGTCCTATGATTGTAATGTTGGGATATGAATGACACATTGTGACATTGGGTTGTGTACATCACATTACGACATCGGGTTATGTTCGTCACATAGCGACATTTGGAAATGTTCGTCACATTATGAATATGGGATATTTGCATAACATTGCAACGACAAGGCTATGTTCATCGCATTATGACAATATTCTTATGTTTGTGACATAATGGTGGTGGGGCTATGTTTGTCACACAGCGACAACAGGGAAATGTTTGACACATTGTGACATTGTTATGTTTGTCATATTGTAACGCTACTATGTTCGTCACATTGCAACATTACTACGTTCGTCATGTTGCACCATCCGGTTTTGTTCGATTGCAACGTCAGGTTATGTTCATGACATGAGAAGGTTGGTTTATGTTCGACACATTACGTAAAGGAACTTTTGGCCAATTTTTTAAAAAAGAATCCATTTTTTTTCCTTTGTCACTATCTATTAATACATTATTAACACCCTAAATATTAGTACATTAAATATTATTCCCCTAAATATGAACTATTAATACAGTGAACATTAACTATAAAGGCCCTAACTATTAATACATTATTAATACTCTAGCAATTTTTTTCCAATATCACTAACTATTATTAATACCCTTATTATTGATACATTATTAATACCCAAACAAAAAAATTTCCTTATCACTAACTATTATTAATACTTTAACTATTAATACATTGATAAAACATTATTACATAAATGTAATAATATATTAATACATTATGTAGTAATACATTAATAAGTTATTATTAAACATTAATAAAAATTTATTACTAATATAATAACCCTAAACCTACTAACTTAATTACTGGATTAATAATAATGTGATAATATATTAATACATCACATCACATTAATGTACACAACATTAATAAGGTATTGTTGTGATAATAATGCTTATTATATTTATTTTTTTATTAATATAAATTTATTTTTTTAAATGTGTGGGAGAACAATAATATCTTTCTTTCAAATAATTCATAATTACTTGTTCAACTCAAATATATCTTGTGTACTCTCCTTATCATTATCATGTAACGCACTCATAAAATATATCACAATTAAGCATAAAAAATAAATCTTTAAGTAATTCTTTTTACCACGGTGACCCGTCCCATTTCAGGTATAAATTATTTTTAGGTTTCCTTTTTGCTTTAAATTATTTTGAGATTGGTTTTGGAAAACTAAAGCATAATTTTGATGGAGGTGCAATTTTAAAGTAATGAGCTGTACTTATAGATTATATTATTTTTGGGTTTGCTTTTTGTATTGAATTAATTCGAGATTGCTTGTTTGAAACTGAAGCATAATTTTAATGGAGGTGCGTTATTGTAGTGAATTAATTCGAGATTGCTTGTTTGAAACTGAAGCATAATTTTGATGGAGGTGCGTTATTTTGAGATTGGTTTTGGAAAACTCAATTATAATTCTGATGGAGGTGCAAATTTCAAAGTAATTATTTTCAACAGTGACCTGCCCAGTCGTACCCGTACGTATAGATTGCATTATTTTTTGGTTTTCTTTTTGTATTGAATTAATTCGAGATCGCTTGTTTGAAAATGAAGCATAATTTTAAAGCATAATTCTACTGCTACAGGAATTGCATTGCAGAACAATAATTATGATGTTTACTTAGAAAACAAACAGAGACAAAACCTTATCAACCGCGACGGTTAATTTGTGTAATTTTTGACATACCATTGTCCAACCACTATGTTATAACAATATCTCCGAAATATTCTTATGAATTTTATAATAGCTAAGAGAGACACAAGTGCAATTACTCTTTCTTGGTTCTTTGGTTCCCGTATGAAGCAAACCGTAAGGTGATCGAAATGTTAGCGTGATTAACAATTAAATCTGTTGAGAATGCTATTGGAAAACCTTGATTAATATGTTGTAGTACCGTGCTACAACTTACCTTATACAATCCAATTGAAGTTGCCCCTACAGGAGGCTACGCAATTCTTTACATATATACAAGAGAAAGAAAAAAAAATTAGACACATATTAAAAAAAAACAATAAATAACATATAACAAACAATGGCATGCAACATTTAATATGCAAACTCATGAACCCTCGGAAAACTTATATCGGGCCACTGAAACAATGGTTGAAGATGGATTCCAATGCTAAAGTGACTTGCGATATTAGTCCCTATGTTCACAGACATAGCAGACATTATTATGGACGTTCGAATCCAAAACCTAGACGCCTGGCCATGTATTTGCATCAAAACCTATCCGCCTAGACATGCATTTGCATGCTTGGAGCCATAGCTCTAATCAAGTGAGATTTTATTCATAAAATTTAAAACATGTCTGCCCAACTAATTTAAAGCTTAATCCGTAAAATTTAAAACCTAGTTGAAAGTGGCCTGGGTAGAGGAAGCATAGACCTACTAATCCACTCCTCTCCCTGGCTCTCGTGGCATAGTGAAAAGGCGAATACAGTATATGTTTCAGCACATGGCGGTTAAAAAAACCTAGGTTATTCCACTCCTCTCCTCGTTTTCCTCTCATATTGTGTCGGTTATGAAACGCGTGGATACATAACAACACATGGCCTATTGGTAAATGTATAAAACAGTAGAATTTATGAAACTGTATATTGATAAAAAAAATTAAAAATTAGGGTAATCCACTCCTCTTCCTCGCTCTGTTTCTTGTTAACAACGCATGGTCTTAAAATGTATGAAACCTCCCATTTGTAAAAAGTTAAAACGTAAATCTGAAATGGTTGCTCTTCAAAAGGTGGATACATAAATGTTTCTTGAAACAGTTCATTAGTAAAACTTAAATGGCTTCTCTCCACTTCTCTTTACTAGCCATGCTAAATTTTGATATAATTATACATGCCATCACTATAAAATGTAAAATATTAATGTAAATATAAATATTAAAACTAAAGTAATTTTTTTTGCATTTGCTTAATTATGGTTCGTGGCATTGGATAAGTTGACCTAGTAAATTCTTAATCATATTATGTAAAAGTGAAAAAGTAAATATGATAAATAATAAATTGATAAATGCAAGAGAGTTAATTAGGCAAATCTTATTAAATTTTGTAATTAAAAAGATGATTAATTGAGAAATTCCAATAAGGGGGACGCTTATGTAGTGCATTGACTTTATGTTTTCAAAGTATTGTCTTTTGGTTGCATTTGTTTGGAAAAACCTAAGATCGATCATGCGCAACAATAACTACATTTACTTATTAGACACACTAACAATTATTTTTAATTGAGACTACTCTAGATAATTACTTTATGATTAATTGAGACATCTCTTCTTTTCTTAATTAATATTTGCCTCTTTCTTCCTTACTTTGTTTTTCATTTACATTTCCTTCCATATTTTATCTTTTATATTTCTTTCCAAATCTTTTTACTATAATTTTTAATATTTTTATTTTCTAAAATAACTCTTTCATAAAACTTTGATATCATGTTAGGGATATTCTTCCCTAAAATTTAAATGCATGTTTTTTTAAAAAAAAAATATATATCTTTTTATTTATATTTTAATTAGTTTTTTATAATAAATTATTACAATATTTTATTTCTAAAATCGAAGTTCTCTCTTTGGATTGTAAATTGTTTTAGTAGTTTTTTTTTTTCAACCACCTTTTATTTCTATAAAAAATATTCTTTTGTTTTTTATTTATTTTCCATTAACTAAGAATAATGAAATTGAATATGTTTATAGAATTAAATAACTAATATAATTATCTTCCATAAATATTAAAATAAACCCTATTTAAGATTAATTAAATCTATGTTTTTTATCAATTGAGATAGATTTAAAAGAAAATGAAAAGAATGGCACAAATAAGGGCTTATAAATGATTATAATCATTCTCTTTGAAATTAACAAATCAAACCCTATAAATTTTGTTGAAATTTGTGATTAGTATTTTTTGTAAATTAGCTTTCTTTCTATATTAACAACAAAAGGTACTATTCAAAGATTCAATAACCTGCTAATGTGCACTTAATCACTAATGCTAATACTTATATTGTTGAAGATTTAAATAATATGATAACGCTTTATGAAAGGATTTAGTTTTTCTAAGAGGAATGACATCTTTGTTGGTGTTGAATTGAAATAATGTTATAGGAATTTTCTCCATAATTTTTAGAAGAAATCTATTGATATCCAATTTTGTATCCATCCAATTAAA
>ML794624.1:282728-299367 GCA_009831015.1 Picea engelmannii
ATAGGAAATTTCATCTCGCACAAGAATTTCCCCAATGTTGCCAACTACAACAACAAACACCACTTGTGAAGGTCTCTAAAGATCATTAGAAAGGCATGTTCTCTTTCAACAATGCATGCCATAAAATACTTTGCACATAAAATATTCACAAATTCAACTTCCCAACAAGACTTTATACAATTGTCAGTACCATACACTTCATGCTACAGAAATAAACCCCAAAAAAAGAAATAGATGGAACAATTACACTCTTAATAAAAAATCCACTAGCTCGGTCACCACTCCTTTATCTACATCTAGGATCCAACAAAATGAACAACGTCTAATAAAATATGCTGGGAAAAAAAAAAAAAAAAAAAACTTGGATAAACTTAGAGAGACTTCACTTATAAACCAAAACCAACCTTGTGTGAAATTACCAACACATGTTCTAGAACCTCAACCCCATATGTATGCTTCCCAATCTTTCTGAAAACATATTGATGCCTTGTCTAACATACATACATGCACTACATGTATGGAATCATATCCTGGCATTCCTACTCACCCATCCCCGAATGGACACATTTGTACTCATTGTCATAAAGAAAATATTGGGAATCGTTTTTCCAAATGGAATAATATGGACCTCGATGACCAACCCATAGTTCTTTCAATACTTACATAGGTTGAGGAAATGTTAATTGCTCAAGTTAGCCCCATCTTGCAATTTAGGCATGCTCGAGGTGGAAAATACAAATATAGTGGCCACACTATTAGTTTCCCACAACAAATCCTCCACAAAGAAACTTCTTGCCCCATCACCTTTCATAACTTGATATCTTAGTTTTCAAGAGACATGGAGGAAAGGGAAAATGTTATGATTGTTATGTGACAAAATCTCATGTCATCAATTCATTGCTCTACAAGATACAAAATGAAAAATATTACAATGACGTACAAATTGACCAAAATGCACTTGCCTCACTTCCCACTACATGCACCAATGTGTCCACTCCACTCCATGTTGTCTCTACAGAAACTTTAAATTCTCCCACTGAATAACCAAATATCTCTTTAGAACACCATGATGTTTGCCAAGATGAACAACCAATGTCTTCCTTTGCCTCTAGATTGCCTAATACACAATGAGAACTGGAAAAAATAAGAGCATTTATTAACACTACATACAAATTTTCACCAAATACAATTGAATGGCCAACAATTGGCTTATCCCCAATCAACAACTACATTTTTTTCGAAACAAAGCTAAAATCATAACACACCCACCACAATTCAAGAATTGTGTGTGCATCTCAAAGAACTCCCTGCAGACAAACTCCCAGAACAAGTCATGCACTTCAGAGCACATCTACGTGGGACTAGGCATTCTGGACCATGCGAAGAACTGAGCTCATGGAAATGATCACACAACTTCAATTCCCAACCTTGTTTTTCACTCTCAGTGTAGTAGACACAAAATGTCCAGACTTTCACGCAATTATGCAAAAGGGTAGACCTATGACCCAATGCTTCACCAACGTTGGCATACAAACAATGTCATTGATTGCCCCCACACTGTAGATGCTTACATGCATAAAAGGTTTTCAATCTTCCATGAGGAGATACTACAAAAAAAATGCACATAATTGACTATTGGTATAGGTACACGATGTATACTACTTGCAATTACCTCTACCGAACCTATACATTTATATGATCTTTAGTAATCATTTCATATCCCTTTTGCAGGTATGAATGGGAACATCATGTCTCTACACATATACATGGGTTTATGTGGCTTTCTAATTCTCCAAACATGGAAAGATTAAATTGGAAGATCCAAATCAAATATATGTTGCAAAGAGTTTCTTTGATAACTATGTTACAGCCTAGAATCCTAGAGAAAACTATGACACACATCATTATGCATCAATCCATTGAAGATGACCCTTGCTTACTAGATACAAAGGAGAAATTTGTATCCAACCCACTTGAGGACTATGAACAACTCTTAAATCGAGTTTAAATATATACAAAGTGCAATGAGAAAACATGTCTCTGTAGAAAAGGAACTACACTGGAATGCAGGTATAAACTCCCTTGAAAGGTACAAATGGAGTCATTACTCTACATTGATGAAATGGGTCAAAATACATATCGGTCGGCATGCAATGATGAGCGACTCAATAGCCATAATTCTAACATACTCCAAGCATGGAGAGAAAATGTAGGCTGTCAACCAGTCCTCTCTCGCTATGCAGTTCTAAAATACATTGCTAAATATGCTTCCAAAGCAGAGGGGAGATCAGATACCTACCACCATCTGTTGACCATAATTGCATCTACGTCACATCTACATGACCCTGCCTCAACTGCTTATCACTGCGTGTACTCAGAAAAAATTGTAGATCGTGACATAAGTGCCCAAGAAACTTGTCATATGCTCCAAAAGTTACCCCTTGTCACATGCAGCCTCACCTTCACCAAACTTAATTTTGGTTGTCAAATATTTTGTCAAATTTCCTATGAATTGACTAACTTCTTATTTGGATCCACTTTCATTGATGCATATCTAATACATCATGTTTTTCGTGACCTTTTATGTTTGTTTGACCTCGCAAAACACTAGACATATAACCAAGAATGGAAAAATGAAAAGTGGAAAAAAAGAAACATCCTTGCAATTGTCCATGTATGGCCACTTTTTACTACCATTCCAAATAAATATTATGATAACTTTGTTGAGTTCTGTTGGAGTGAGTTGCTTTTATACAAACCCTTTCGTTCCTTCTCTGAAGATGTAGGCCTTTCAAATGAAGACATTGTGGCTACCTAAGAGACCATAAGAGATCACTACCATGTATGGCATGTCGATCGCATCCCAATGCCCACTCCTAATGACCAAACATCTAAAGATGAACATAGCCATACTAACATACAACCAAACATGGAGATGAATGAATGGAAGTCTTTATCAAGATTGGTCCCTACCGGAAATATCAACTTCACTTTTCTTGATATGTTGGGACTTCGAGAGATTGACACTTCCCACTCATGGGATCAATTCAAAGTATCACAAGATACGTTGGAAACTACAACAAGCTTCATTAGCTATCATCGAAGGAATACAATAGTACGACAAGAAATGAATCCGCTATGTCCTTCCAGAAATACATTTTCTACAAATCAACACATTGCATGCGACATCATCACACATCACTTAGAAGCAAAAGAACCAAAAGAACCATTGAAGATGATCATCCAAGGAACTGCAGGAATAGGAAAATCCTACCTTATACACTGCATCAAAGAAGCACTATCTTCTCAAGAAGCCTCTGGCCATACCCCACTATTTTTTCTTGCCCCTAATGGAGTTGCAACATTTAACAACCATGCGACCACTATACATGCATGACTTAGGATTCCTATCAAGGACATGAGGCCTTTGCATGGCCAGTCCGTTTCAGTGTTACAAGAATAGATGCAACATATTCACTACATTCTAATTGATGAGATGAGCTTCATAGTATCTAGACATTTTTTGCAAATTGAAAGTCCCTTGCATGAGGCATTTCCAGAAAAAAAAACACTTCTCATTCGGTTCATGTCCAATAATCCTTGTGGGTGAATTGGGTCAATTACCACCAGTAATGGAAAAACCTCTTTATGCAGGTGAAACTCCAGGAAGGAGCTTGCGGAAAACCTTTACCACTATAGTCAAGTTGGAAATAATATTCCGGTAACAAGGCATCTCTATCACCCAGTCCAGCTTCCGCCAGTTGTTAGCCAACCTTCACAATGCTACACCAACCATTGATGATTGGAACCTCCTTCAATCTAGGACTGACATATTCTTATCCATTGAATAACATCTATTTTTTGATTCTTCAGTCCACCTACTTGCAACAAACATTCTTGTCGACAACCATAAAAAGTTCATGCTTCAATCCTTGAATAAGCCAATCACATGTAGTGCTACAGAATTACTTGGTGCTTCAAATGCACACCATCATGATGATGAATTGGAAAAACATATATTTCTATATATAGGACAAATATTTATGTTATCCTACAATTTATGGGTCCAAGCAGGATTAGTCAATGGTGCTCTCGGAGTAGTCATGCAAATTGTATATGCACCAGGAACTAACCCTGCAAATTTGCCAGCATATGTTGTTATGGAATTTGATAAATACATTGGCCCTCCATGGGACCAAACCCAACCAAAGCATGTACCAATTCCACCCATACAAAGGAATAACAAGAAACAAATCTCTCTTAATATGGCTTGGGCATTGACTATCCATAAATCTCAAGGAATGACCTTGACAAGGTCTACCATTGACATTGGAAACATTGGACGTCAAGGCTTGACCTTCACGGCAATGTCACACACTACTACTATAGAAGGAATTTGAATAGCACCAGCCTTCTCCTTCGAATGTTATGAAAAAATGAAGGATGTTGCTTATGTCTCACTATGAAAACAAGAAGAGGCACGCTTATCTTGTTTGTTGTATACCTTCTAGATTCTTCTATGTTGTAATCATACTTCTATACATGAACTATTTGACTTGGTCCATACTTCTATACATGATATGAAATAGTTTCAAACATTTACTACCAAATACTTATAAATCAGACTTTGATCTAAACACCTTGCAACAAATCAGTTTTCTACTCATGATTAATATACCATTACAATGCTACTCATGAAATAATATACTTATAAAAATAAACTTAAAAAAAAAAGACTATATTATTCTTTTCAGCATTTCCTTTCCCCTGGTTTGGGGGTATGCTAGTTATTACGTCTAAACCATTCTTTTAAGGGCGGGTTCTTCTCCAAGTTTCGTCATCTGTCAAAAGTGTAGCAATGTGTGGATTGGAGCGAATGGTGTGGATTGATGCTCTTTGCAACTTAAAGAAATGATTAAAGTATATCAATGTATTCATTGTAGACTTTCTTCCAGGTTAAAAAGAACAATATAAAGTTGAGAATTGTATTTTTTATTATAAAGGATAGTTAAGCACATAGCCTCCAATTAAAGGTAAAGGTGAGAGGGTGAGAGTTGTAGATTTTATTAACAATCTTCCAAGAGAGCATAGTATATTTTGAAAATTTATTTATGATGGGTTTATAATATGGATATTTATGTTGGCTCACAAATATTAAGTTAGAGGAACTTGATGTTTCACTATTCTATGAACAAACATTTAATTATGATTAAATGTTCCATTAAGAAGAAAATAATACCTTTGATTGCAAGTCAATGTGGATGGTAAGTTCTTCTCAATCATGTGATAACCTTTTTGGGGATGCACTGTAATGCAAAATTAATAATATCTAAAACAATTGATAGTTGTGGTGTCCATAAAGGATCTCCGCACATTTTTCATACTCTATAATGTAAACTCTACTCCTTTTTCATATTATGTAATAGAAAATTATTAATATCTGAAACAATTGATATGTGTTTTTTAGTTTTCTATTTCATGTTAAAGAAAATGTCAATAGACATTATAGAATAATTTGTTGGCCATTGTATATTACATTAGCATTCACAATTGGGTCTAGCCCTTCTAGTTGCGGGATGGAGTGTTATCCTCCACACTCAAGTTCTATTCATGTAACTCAGTATCAGTATATTGTTGTAATGACTTTGAGCCCCCATTGTTGATGTCCGTGTACCCTAAATAATTTAGGGTTTACCCTGGGTACCATCATCTAAATGAGGGGAAATACTTGGGAGTTTTCTGTGGGCGATGTATCCTAGAAAACAAAAAATGCATTAACATAGATCATTTGAATCCTGAATGTTTCACTTCATATTATGTTAGCATAGATCCTCTGAATTTCGATTTATTAATTCATCTTAATTTTTCAAAATGCTTACCGCCTTGAGAGACACTATAGAGAGAGAGAGAGATACCCCACTAGATCAATCTAATTGTCTCATCAAGATTTTAATCCTTGTAAAATTGAGGTAGTCCACTTAAGAAGCATTGTATTTTTTCCTTCTCATCCCCGATATATTAACATATCTTGGTAGCTCCAAGAGTTTATTTGTATACTCATCCATAGTCATTTGTCTCAGCTTTAGTTTATGATGGAATTCTTTGATCTTGCCATCAAAGTACTTATATGAAAGATATTTCCATTGAAAGTGTTTTTTAAACTGCTTCCAAGTAATTTTCCTCTCATTGATCTTCTTCTTCACTTTTCTAAGATGTTCCCACCACGTAGATTCTCTTCCATTCATATTATAGATGGGTACTTTGGCCTTAATATTTCTTGTGTATTTATGTACTTGAAAGTATTTTTGTAACCCAATAAGCCAAGTCTCATCTTCTTACCAGATTTCACCTCACCATTAAAGGTAGGTGGTTTTACTTTCCTGAATTATCCTTGCAAATAATCTCTAGGATGTCTCTTCATCCTTTGCCTACTTCAAATTGTTACCATTTGAATCTTCAGGGGCAGTGGTTGGATCCCACCACTGGATATTTGATTGTTGGTATTTTTTGATCTGGATTATTTTTGGAATGAAATGAAAGAAGAGGTATTACAATGAAATACACATAAAAATTGTTAGAAATACAACAATACATGATTTAAATTAATGAAATAAATATACAGAGACTGTAAAATAGAGAGTGCAAGACTCTCTAGAATGGTGTTAGCTTTATCTATGAGAAGAGATGTGACGGCTACGCTCATTTGCAAGAATATGATTACAATGAGGCTATGGAGACCTTTTTATGATAAAGATAAATGACAAAACCCTAGACATCCAAAAGCCTAACCCTAGGAGATCAAGCGCCAAAATTCATGTGGGACCCGTTGGGGTAAGTTAGTACATCAACTTCTCGGGGTCGTAACTTTTGCATACGATCTTCGTTTTAGACGTGTGATAGCCCGTTTGAAAGGTATTTTCGAGAAATGCACATTATATTGTAAAACTTTGACTTTGTCTATAATTTCACTATGAAAAGCCAAGAAAACAATGTTTAGAGCTCCAAATTGGCCTTGGAAGTACAAAACGATGTACTGAAATGAAAACTTCCAAAATAAACCAGTTGTAATAGGTGGGTGGCCACCAATATCCCCCTGGATGCTGTGTAGGACTTCAAGACAATCCTGTAAGTGAAGAACCCACAATTACAAAGAAATGTCCCCATTACAGAGAAATTTGTTGAACTAAAAAATGTCAAGATGAGCCAGTTGGAATTTGGAACGGGTGGGTTGCCCCCAATATCCATCTGGATCAACCCTCCCCCCTTAGGAAGCAATGGTCTCCCTTGCGTTGATTGCCCAAGGAAGAGGGAAATCATTTTATGAATCTGAATCTCGGTGAGTTGCATTCCTTGTTGGATAAGTTGTGCGGCTTGGTGAGTGGAAGGTTGTCATGAACCTGTTGCTGGCGGGGTTGAATTTGTTCCACCAACCTGTTATCTTTGGGCTTAACGGGGCATTGTGTAGGCACCATTGTAGATGAAGAAACAATATCTTCTTTCTCTTCTGCAATCTGCTTCTGTTGGATAGAAGGTGTTGAGGATGCAGTGGTTGTAGTGGCATTTTGTGCATCCTTTGAACAGACTGTGAAGAGGATGAATTTTGTAGTATGAGAGATTACCTTGCAGCATTGTTTTGGTGGAACAATAGTCGAAACTACCTCTGGTATCCTATAGATCTCATCCCCTAGAGTAATAATAACACTATGGGTTCGAGACTCATAAACATCATGATGTTTCCACATATATGGTTTTCCCAAAACAAAATCACAGACATCAAGAGGGGAAACATCATACACTGCCTCATCCTTGAAGGGTTGGATGCCATAGGACATGCGACAATACTGGTTGACACAGAGATCTCGTCCCTGGTGAATCCACCTGATGTTGTATGGTTGTGGGTGTGGTGTAGTCGACAATCCCAATTGTTTGACGACCTTAGTTGAGATTAGGTTCTCCTAGTTGCCTCTATCAACAATAAAATGCAACGGTGTCCCCTTCACCCACATCTATGAATGGAAGAGGTGCTCCCCCTCTTCAGGATCTACTAGTTCTTTTGGTTGAATTGTTACGGTCCCGACAGTAGTAGTGGGGTCTACTTTTATGATCTGTATGTTTTCAATATTTTATGGATCAGATTCTGAATCAGGGTTCAGCTCCTTGTCTTTGACCTCGACCGACAATGACTATTTCAAGCGAAATTCATCGGTGTTGTGCTAAGGGATTTTGTGGAAGTTGCACCACTTCCTAGTGTCATTCTTCGTCTTTCCTTTACCCTTATTTTCCTGTGTCTTGGACTGGTTATTGAGAGGATGTTGGTTAGGTCCATATTTACCATGCTTTGGTTGTTGCGGATTTGCAGATCTGAACTTCCATTTTTTTTGGTGCCTAAATTTATGCTCCATTTTGACAACATATCTATAAGTATCTCCCAATGATGATATGTTTAGGAAATCCATTTTGGTTTGGATGTACCTATGCAAAGCCCCATGGTATTTCAGAACTAGATGCCCCTGAGAGTCTTTGATACCTATCTTGGTGTGCAAGGTATGGAAAGTATTTGTGAAATCCGACACTGTTTGGATATTTTCTTGCTAGAGTGTGGTCCATATCATGTATTGGTATTCATAGTTATCAATAGGGTAGTATTGTTCATTGACCGCATTCACAAAAAGAATCCCAATTGGGCTCTGTTATCCCCCATTTTAGGGATAACTAAGGAGATTATGTCTCAAGGCCCACAAGTCCTATAAATGGAGTACCAAGAGCCATATTGAATTGAGCATGGCCCTAGAGGGCCCATATTTGCTTTTCTTCAATGCCTCCACCTTGTCAGCAGCACTAACATCCATCACCTTGGCCTGGTCATGTAGAAGAAATGGGTCTTTCTCTATGAGGTAATGAGTCTGAGTATCATGGTATGTGTCACTTTGATCCTCAAAACCTTTGAATATGTGCATTTAGTCCTTTTTGTTTCTAACAAGTGCTTGGATCTTATACTTATCCACTTGACCATGTCTGGGGGGAATGACAGGATGCCCTAGTAAGCTTGTGCCCATAGGTTTTGAGTTTCCACTCGAAGGATTCATGAAAAGTCACCGTCCGCTCTCATTATACTTACCACTTTCCATGTTACTTCCCTCTCATCCATCCCATTACATTGGTCTGAGCATTGGGTTAGTCAATTATTTAAGGGTTTCACCTTACCTTGTGGGAAGAAAGGCCCAAAGGCCCAGAGGGTAAACGTAGCTGGAAAAAGATAAAAACCTAAAATAAAACCTCGATATGCTTCGCCCAGGGATCCCTGAGACAGCAGTAAAAAGTTTATCAGCAAGAAACAGAGGGACCCATAAGAAAATAATAAAACAAGATCTAGTCGGAGGATAGGAGGTCTCATCATGAGCCAACCTATTAGGTCCATGGGCACCTAGCAGTATGACACTACTAGAAGTTGGTTACCATGACAGGGTAGTGTCTCTTGGTGGCATAGCCAAGAGAAAGGGGGTCTCATCACGAGGTAGCCTTATCATTTCCGTGAAAGTTCTTGTGGGTAATGTTAGCTATATTCCTTGTCTCTGTATTAGGCGTACCCAGGTTTGTAGTTTGCACGGGAAGCACCCGAGAATAACACGAGAGGATCCCATTTTTTAGCAGCAAGTCAAGCGAGCGGGCGAAGTTTTGCCATCGGCGGCCGAAATCCATCCATAGAAGCGGATTGACGGTCATCGGGTTTTCATGGCTTTCAAGTTGCCTGGGGTTTAGCACGAAAGGCAGCACCAATGGTTCATAGCAAATTTGGATCGTCCGATCTCGTCGGGACAGTTGGCATCCAGTCGACGTATCGGGGATCGGTGATTCAGGAGACAAGGAGTTATCCATTCATTGCATTTGAAATCGCTGATCAGTGAAGCTATGAAAGCACCTTTGGTGCCTAGCCCAGGGTCTTAGCCCCAGGTCACATCAAGCGAGCCTACAAATGGGGGGGAGCCCCCTATATAATAGTGTATTATCTGGGTCGTTCATCTAAGGGACATGTGGCACACATCCGTGTCACGTTGGCATTCAGGAGTTCGAGGGGTACGCGCTCCTCATTCCTTAACTTCTCGAAACCCTGAACCCTGAAATGTTGATAGCGCCCAGAATCGGGCCCGTGGTTTTGGCACCTGGTCGTAAAGGAGCAAGCCTGGAGGAGGGGAACTTATGTTTGACTTTTGGCCACTTGGGTCCCAAAACGCCGAAAATCCATCTCAGCCGTTCATTTTGGAGGGACGCGTGGCGACCGTTAGGCCCTCCCAGCATTTTGCCCATCGCGACTTTGAAGGAGAAATATCTTAATCCTTTCTCATCCGTGAACCCCGAAGCACCGACAGCACTCTGGTAGATAGGCATAGGGTCACAGCCCGTGGTCACTCTAGGGAGTAGAAGGGGTTGTACGGGGAAGCCAAAGGCGCCAAATTTAGATTCAAAGAGAGGGGGAACTACATTCTCCAGGCGTCGATTCGACGTGAAATCCCAGTAGCTACCAGGAATGAATGCAGAAAAGAGAGGGTGGTTGAGGCCTCTCCTCAGTCATTAATTGAAAATTATGGATGTCTAGGCTAAGGGCCTGCCCGAGATGGTCCTATGTACCGGTTATTTTCATGAAGGCCGCGTCGAGTCCTCAACTTGTCAGGAAAGCCTACACATGCTAGCTCGACACTTAATAGCTCAGCTACACCCCTTACTGGAGCCACGCGCAGTTAAGATGGCGGCTGTCACAGGCGCACGATCGTCCAGTCTGCATGTGCAGATTGTTTGAAGGCATGCAGACACAATATTTTAATTTGCAATATCTCGTTTTCGCTGCTGTGTTTTGTTTTGAGTATATGTAGGCGTTTTCGCCATTTTTGTAAAGGGGGGGGATGGTGGAGCAAGACTCCCAGTTGTAAAAACTTTAATGTAGAATTGTGTTCTAGTTATTTTTGGACTCTTGAGACTTCTTTCCTGATCAATGTTAGTTTATTTCACGTCTTTGTATATACTGTATTAGAGCAGCTCGGAATTGGAGGATCCAGTCGAGTTGTGACTGTTATAGGATGAGGTATGTTGGATCACTGTAACAGTTGTGTTGTTCTAAACAGTCCCTATGAACTTCTTAGCACTGAACGATGTGGAATTGGAGGATCCAGTCAAGTCTCCCTTTCAGTTTCTTGAAGCCCCGAGCCAAATATCTTGTATTCAGAGTTTTTCCTCTACGAGCTACCGAAAGGCCTATTGCCTGAGATAGTTTGTTCATTCTTCTCCCAAGTATTCCACATGCCCATCTTTAAATCAACTTCCTAACTGAAGTTGGGTCAAGACCTCCTTTGCTCCTTGATTATCAGATACAGTTCCTATTTTGAAGCGATACCTGTTCGAGTCTCTACCCATTTGATCGCCCATCTATCAAACCGTGACATAAAAACTGATGGGCATTGGGCTCTGCTCCTGCAAGCAATCCAGGAGCGACTTCCAGCGCTAACATTTATGGCACCGTTGCGGGGGATGAAGTTGAAGATTTTCCATGGGCAGAATGACATTGGGCTTCTGATTCTGAAGGTGCATCAGACATCAGAGCCCTTAAAGATTGCTACTGTGCACCTGGCAACTCCACTGTGGCGACTCCATTGTTTCCACATCATTGTTTCAGCTGTGACTACTATTAGCACACCTGAAAGCTCACCCTAAGGAGCTTTCTCGAGAAGGTTTCAGCGGCTTCTTTTTCTACCTGAGAGGCTTCCTGGGATAATGACAATGTTAAGATCTGTCCTCTGATGGTGAACAAAGACCAAACACACTTGAAGCTGTGCATCATTCACCTGGCAAATCCATGATTTGAGGATCGATTGGCAACTCCACTGGTTCGATATGGAGAAAATTCTGGCTCAAAGGTTTGCTTTCTGTGACTTTTCTCAGATAGTTAGTTTTCCTAATGCACTTCCTGATAGAGACATCTAGGAAGATTTCCTCCCCGAATTTCATGCAAAGAGTTGGGAGGTACCAGCTGAGCATTTACTGGACTTCCATGAAGCTATTCGCCGACACAATATCACGCATGAGGATGTCCGGATTAAGCTCTTCAGGTATTCATTGAAGGGAGCTTCTCTTGAGTGGTGTCGATCTCTTCCTGCTGCGAGCATCCGCTCTTTAACAGGTTTTTATACAACTTTCAATTCTTTTTGTAAAGATTACTATCCAGCTGATTGTTTGTATGAAAATTATTGTGAAGAATTTTCTTTGCTTCGTGAAGCCCTTACTGTGGAGGAAATCATCTGCTGTGAAAAAATTGAGGTGTTGAATGGTATGAATGGTGTTAGCTCGAGAATGGAAGCATATGACATCATATCGGATGCATCTGTTTTTTTAGATGTTCATAAAGATCAACACGTCTCTTGTGGGGATTATGAGTTTGTAGAGAAGATGTGGTCCATGGTAGGTGGCTCACCTAAATGTCGGATTGAAGCAGATATTCCTAGCAACCCAGTTTCTGAGGATGGAGACCTTCCCATTTGTAAAGAAGAGATTATTATGGAAGAGGATTGTTCTTTCTTCCTTCACGAGATCTCCCATGATGTGTTTACATTCGGGGTCGAAACGAAGGAGCGGGGGATAGTTCCACTTCTACAAATTGGAGAAGCTCTGTTCCCCCCCAACTTTGATGATTATCTGGAAGAGGAGCAGTAGAACCCCACATCATCTTTTGCTGATCAGAGCAGCCAGCCCACTTATGACCATTACGGATCAGAGTCTGAGCTCAATATGCTGGATTTCCAAGAGCAGGTCGCAGACCCTTGCCCTCTGCTCACTGGGGAAAATTATCATGGGGAAATCAGCCATCTCAGTCTTTCAGGAGACGCTGAGTAGTACAAGGGAGTGCAGAATTTACCCGGGGAGCCTGTTTATGATGAATACGAATCTGACCCGGGGGAGACCCAAGAAGAGGAAAACGAACCAGAGGAGCAATCTGCCCTTTGTTCAGAGCCAGTCAGTGAGCAGCCACCACTCGAAAGCAGTGAGCCTACGTCAGTTTTCCACCATCAACCCGTGCTTATCAGAGATATTCAGCCACAGGTGAACAGTTGTGTAGCAGAGGAGGGTGTCTATCGCCCATTTTCTAGAAGTTGCCACTCATTCTATGACCCTGTCTGCAAGTACATGGAATGGAATTTCCCCTATGCCTTGGAGCCGCCCTATTTCATCTCAACTCTAGCCTGTAAGGAGGAGTTGAAGAGTGTAATCGTTCTGCTGTCACGGTTACACCATCTGCTGGTGATCATCGACAGAAGAAAGGAGCTTCTATCCAGGAAGATGCGTGAATGGTTATGGTGGAAGTTTTCTTTCACCTAGCCCATGTAAAATATTTTATTAGCATTAGGACTATATATAAATAAGCTCCTTTGAGCATGTAGCTTTATTTTGTTACTTTTATTTTTTCGGCCTGTATTTTTAGCAGCGGAATGTTTTGAGCATGACTCCATAGCCCAATAGCAAGGAACTGAAGCTGCGGAAGGAGTTCTTAGAGCATCGCAGGGACGAATTTATCCCCCATGGAGCCTAATGTTAGCAATATTTCTTGTCTCGGGATTAGGCGTACCCAGGTCTGCAGTTTGGCGCGGGAAGCACCTGAGCATAACATGAGAGGATCCCATTTTTTAGCAGCAAGTCAAGCGAGCGGGCGAAGTTTTTCCATCGGCAGCCGAAATCCATCCATAGAAGTGGATCGACGGTCATCGGGTTTTCGAGGCTATCAAGTTGCCCGGGGTTTAGCACGAAGGGCAGCGCCAATGGTTCAAAGAAAATCTGGATCGTTCGATCTCGTCGGGACAGGTGGCATTCAGCCGGGGTATCGGGGATCGGTGATTCGGGAGACAAGGAGTTGTCCTTTCATTGCATTTGAAATCGCCGATCAACGAAGCTCTGAAAGCGCCTTTGGCGCCTAGCCCAGGGTCTTAGCCCCAGGTCACATCAAGCGAGCCTGCAAATGGGGGGGAGCCCCCTATATAATAGCGTATTATCTGGGTCGTTCATCTGAGGGACATGCGGCACACATCTGTGTCACGTCGGCATTCGGGAGTTCGAGGGGTATGCACTCCTCGTCCCTTAACTTCTCGAAACCCTGAACCCAGAAATGTCGATAGCGCCTAGAATTGGGCCCATGGTTTTGGCACCTGGTCGTAAAGGAGCAAGCCCGGAGGAGGGGTGCTTATGTTTGACTTTTGGCCACTCGGGTCCCAAAGCGCCAAAAAGCCATCTCAACCGTTCATTTTGGAGGGACGCATGGTGACTGTTAGGTCCTCCCGACATTTCGCCCATCGCGACTTTGAAAGAGAAATATCTTAATCCTTTCTCATCCGCGAACCCCAAAGCATCGACAGCACTCTGGTAGATAGGCGTAGGGTCACAACCCTTGTTCACTCTAGGGAGTAGAAGAGGCTGTACGGGAAAGCCAAAGGCACCGAATTTAGATTCAAAGAGAGGGGGCACTACATTCTCCAAGCATCGATTCGACGTGAAATCCCAGTAGCTTCCAGGAATGAATGCAGAAAAGAGAGGGTGGTTGAGGCCTCTCCTCAATCATTAATTGCAAATTATGGATGTCTCGGCTGAGGGCCTGCCCGAGATGGTCCTCTGTACTGGTTCTTTTCATGAAGACCGCGCCGAGTCCTCAACTCGTCAAGAAATCCTGCACATGCTAGCTCGGCACTTAATAGCTCAGCTACTCCCCTTGCTAGATCCGTGCGCAGTTAAGATGGCATCTGTCATAGGTGCACGATCGTCTAGTTTGCATGTGCAAACTGTCGGAAGGCATGCATACACAATATTTTAATTTGCAGTATCTCGTTTTCGCTGCTGTGTTTTGTTTTGAGTATATGTAGGCGTTTTTTCCATTTTTGTAAAGGGGGGGGATGGTGGAGCAAGACTCCCAGTTGTAAAAACTTTAATGTATAATTGTGTTCTGGTTATTTCTGGACTCTTGATACTTCTTGCCTGATGAATGTTAGTTTCTTTCACGTCTTTGTATATACTGTATTAGAGCATCTCGGAATTGGAGGATCTAGTCGAGTTGTGACTGTTATAGGATGAGGTATGTTGGATCACTGTAACAGTTGTGTTGTTCTAAATAGTCCCTATGAACTTCTTAGCACTGAACGACGTGGAATTGGAGGATCCAGTCAAGTCTCCCTTTCAGTTTCTTGAAGCCTTGAGCCAAGCGGATCTTGTATTCAAATTTTTTCCTCTACGAGCTACCGAAAGGCATGTTGCCTGAGATAGTTTGTTCATTCTTCTCCCAATTATTTCGCCTGCCCGTATTTAAATCAACTTCCTAACTGAAGTTGGGTCAAGACCTCCTTTCCTCCTTGATTATCAGATACAGTTCCTATTTTGAAGCGATACCTGTTCGAGTCTCTACCCATTTGATCGCCCATCTATCAAACAGTGACATAAAAACTGATGGGCATTGGGCTCTGCTCCTGCAAGCAATCCAGGAGCGACTTCCAGCGCTAACAGGTAACATTGCCACCACTGGTCCCCACACTAGGGAAGTGTCCCCTGATTAGCTTCTTGAAATAAAAAGAAATAAAGAATAAAAGGCATGAATGGGCTTGGAAACATTTTCATCCAGGACAGGTGCAGCTCACCCTCTACAAAGTCACCCACAGGTCAGCCATGCATTTCCCTACTATCACTGCATCCCTTAACCACCTCACCCATTAACATGACTTGGATTTGATCTCTCTCGGAAACATCCCACATACAATGAGTATTATCCCAATAGGATGTCCTGTCACTTCTTCCAAACTTGGCTTGCATATTTGTGTAATGTCTTTGAGCATTTGACTAGGTAAAAGGGGTTTTATGCACATGTTTAATAAAATTGATGATTGGATGTGATTGTCATTGCCATGATTCATGTGACTTATGAGCCCATGGAGGACGTATATGTTGATGTGCAGGGTCATACCCGATGGACACATACCATATTGGACAGGTACACATGGGGAATGATTAGCTCAAGCCTCCATGGGGTTGGAATCCCATCAGATGGATCTTGAGACCCCAGTAGGGGGCAAAGATAGATCAGAGGGTTTGCATCGGAGAAGAGCAGGACATTCCACCAGAGTCAGTCTCGGAGAGCCTTACCGAGGGGGGTTGTTCCCTATCCACTTGGACGTTGATCTTAGAAGGCCTGTGATGTCACCCAGGACCTCTTATGACATCATCCAATGATATGAGAGTTTTGGAGGGTAGTTTTGGCATGTTTGGCATGTTTGGCACGTGTGGCAGCTTCTAGAGGCCCAAGCAGGTCTAACGTTTTGCTCCAGGAGGCCCACATTTCCCTAAAATGGGATAATGTCACCCTAAGAGGGCATGTCGGCCTTTTGGTGACATATATCTAAAATAAGGTCATTGTTATTGTATAAGTAAGAGAGAAAAACTCTCTTATTTTCATAAAATTTCACTCACCACTTTGTGAGGTATGAAATTTGCGCCCTCCTTTAGGGTTTTTGGCTGAAATTTTGATGCGCAATTGTTGAAGGAGGATTTTTCTTGGCTATTTTGGCATTTTCTTGGTGGAAGGTTTACAACTAGGGTTTGGCTATATGAATGCTTGGTGGATGTA
>ML794625.1:35100-48844 GCA_009831015.1 Picea engelmannii
GTCATTTCAATGATGTATTATGTGTTCCAAGTCTTTCTTGTAACCTTCTATCAGTATATCAAATCACTCATTCAGGTGAAGGTAAAACCGTAGAGTTTTCACCTCACCAAGTTGTAATCAAGGATCTAAAATATCCTAAGCATTTTTTTGCAACTGGAATTGCTGATGATATTACCAGGTTGTACAAGTTTGAAAACTTTGGATCATCATCTTTTTCATCAGTTTTTGTTGCTCATAGCGATGACTTGAGCAAACTTTGGCATGAGTGGTTTGGTCATCTAAACTATCGTTCATTGCAACAACTATGTCATCAATAGATGGTGACTGGTCTTCCTCTTGTTTCATGCAGAGATGGTGTTTGTGCCAGTTGTGTTCTGGACAAACATGATCGGGACAGTTTTGACAAACGTGCCTCTTGGCATGCCTTGGGTCCTTTGCAGCTTGTTCACAGTGATTTGTGTGGTCCACTTTCTTCTCTTTCTTTTTCTGGGTGCAAGTATTTCTTAACTTTCATTGATGACTTTTCCAGACGTACTTTGTTTTACTTCTTAAAACTTAAGAGAGAAGTTTTTGGCCTACAAGGCCCTTGTAGAAAAAAAATCTGGACATCAAATTCAAAGGTTAAGAACAAATAATGGAGGCGAATATGTGAACAATAATTTTACAATTTACTGCACTACACAAGGAATCCAAATGCAACACATTTTTCTATATACACCACAACAAAATGGTGTTGTTGAGAGAAAGAACCACACATTAAAAGAAATGGCTAATTGTATGATCCAATCTAAGGGATTAAGTCTAAAGTATGGGGTGAAGGCCATCAACTGTGCAAATTACATAGTAAATAACACTCCCACAAATGATCTTAAAAATATAACACCGGAAGAAGCTTGGACTAAAATTAAACTAGATGTAGGTCACTTCCGTGTATTTGGAAGTATAGCATGGGATTATATTCTTGATGAGAAAAGGAAATCATTGCAGCCTAAAAGTGAGAAGTGTATATTTGTTGGTTATTCTGAAGATGTCAAAGGTTACAGACTTCTTCAACCACATTATAATGAAATTATTCTTAGAAGAGATGTTAAATTTGATGAAAATATCTTGGCCTACGAGCCTAATTTGACGTTTGTGCTTTCTTTGGTCTGCGAGCCTAATTCGATGGTTGTGACTTCTTCGACTTGCGAGCCATATTTGACATTTGTGCCTTCTTTTGTTCTGGTTTCTTCTTTGGATGATGACAGTGAGGATGTAAATACACCTCTGCATGCTCGCCTTCCTCTAGGTCGAACCAACACCATCTCCACTGCTTCTTATATGGGTTCGTTCAACGCAAGAAGTAGTTGGTGATCTTGTCGGTGATCCTTCAGATCAACGTCAAACACGTTCACAGTTCCAACAAGCCTCTTCTCTTTTGGCTCAAGTTTCAGAAAATCATGATCCAGAGACATTTGCAAAAACTTCAGGTCATCCAGATTGGGATACAACATTGAATGAAGATTATCGTTCTTTAATGGAAAATGATACTTGGGATATTGTACCTCTTCCAAAAAATAGAAAACTTGTCATATGTAAATGGGTCTACAGAACTAAGTATGCATCAGATGGAAGTGTTGAAAGACACAAGCATCGATTAGTTTCCAAAGGATTTTCCCAAGTTGAAGGAATTTACTATAATGAAACCTTTTCTCCTATAACCAAAATGAATTCCATCCACCTTGTTCTTTCCCTTGCTTCCTCACATAAATGGGAGGTCCATAAGATGGATGTTAAATCTGCCTTCTTGCACGAAGATTTGCAAGAAGAAATCTACATGGAAAAACCTCTTGGATATGTCTAGAATGACTCTAGTCTTGTTTGTTGCCTTAAGAGATCTCTTTATGGTCTCAAGTAAGCTCCTTGAGCTTGGTATGCCAAAATGGATAGCTTTCTTATTGCCACTAGATTCTATAGATGTCATTTTGATCCTAATGTCTATACCAAGAAAGTAAGAATCCATATCATAATCTTTTTCCTTTATGTTGATGACCTTATCCTTACTGGTATTGACTCAAAACTTTTAAACCATGTGAAAACCAGCCTTAAGAAGAAATTTGAAACGACAGACTTAGGATTTTTGCACTATTTCCTTGGCCTCCAAGTTTTGCAAACCAATGAAGGAATTTTTCTTTCCCAGTGTAAGTATAATTGTGACCTTATTCATCGCTTTCACATGGATAATTGTAAACCAAACCCTTCTCCATTCTAGTCTGGAGTCAAGCTTTCTGCCACCTGTACTTCTCCCAAAGTTGATGCCACCCTGTACCTTCAGTTAGTTGTTAGCCTCTTATACTTGACTCATACCCATCCTGATATTTCCTTTTTCATTGGTCTTGTTGCCCAGTATATGAAAACACCCCATGAAAGCCATTGGAAAGAAGCTAAAAGGATACTTCGCTATGTTCATGGTACAGTTCAGTTTGGGATACATTACAGTTCAAGGTGGACTCCTTTATTGGTTGGTTTCACTGATTCAGATTGGGCCGACGACCTTGATGATCGGAAGTCTAATGCAAGTTATGTTTTTAGCCTTGGTTAAGGAATTATCACTTGAGCCTGTAAGAAACAACATGATATTTCACTTTCTTCAGTAGAAGCAGAGTACCGAGCAACAATAAATGCAAGTGAGGAAGCCTTGTGGCTTCGACAGATCCTTTCAGAGTTTGGATTCCAACAACAACATCTGACTAGCCTTTGGTGCAACAATCAGATTGCCATCAAGCTCACCAAAGACCCATTTAAACATCAGTGTATAAAACACATCGAGATACACATGCACTTCATCGGAAAGCTCATTCATGATCAAGTTATTGAAGTGCTATTTTTCCCTATAGAAGATCAAGTTGCAAACATTTTCACAAAGTCTCTTACAAAAGTAATGTTTTCCAAACTTCAATATATGTTAGGAGTTTAGGAAGTTTTCATTAAGGGGGGATAGGCTCTAATTCCTCCTTCCTTCTCCTATTGTGTTACCAGTGTAAATCCTTCAATCCTATCCGAAGTTGTTCTTAAGGGGGGATGTTAGGATATTTAGACACTTAGGAGTTAGTTAAGATCTAATTGGTCTAATGTGTCATTAGGTAAAAGTGTGTTTCTTAGTGTGTTTGTTTAGTATGCATTTTTAGTTAGGAAATCTAACGGTCACGATATGTTCCTGACATAGAGTGATTCGATGGTTCATACTCTCCTCGGTCTTAACGACCATTGATCCATGGCTTAACACCCAATTGGTCCATGATATCTATTTAAAGAGCATGGAGGGTCATTTTTTGATGATCGCTTGTGAGAAACTCTCTTGTAAAATCTCTTTGTAATCTTTTTTTTTTGCATTAATAAACTGATCCAAGTGGCCGCATTGGCTGGGGTCGTGGATGTTTCCCCATAGGGGTTTTACCATGTGAAAACATCGGTGTGTTGATCTTTGATCTGGTTATGTGAGTGGTTACTGAAGGTGTTCATCCCCTGTTGGAATACCTGTGTTGTCGAACACCCCCAAAACTAGTGTAGTTCTATTGGCCTTGTGTCTCTTGATCAAAGAATCCCCACACATGGATTTTATTTATAGCCAGAGCCACCATATTACTATATTTTTTTACTTATAGTCCTTCAATAGGTTGAAGTAATTGATTTTATTTATAGGAAACATTCAAGGGGTATAATAATTCTCTCCTCTAAGACCATTGAGTTCCTTGCCAACCAAAATCCCCATATAGTCAAGCAAGGCATTGCTTGGAATTCTTTTAGTTCCCTTTTGGTCATCCAACATTTTAAACAATCCTCCATTGAATCACCTATCCATCCATCCTTAACTCTAGTTACAACCTCCACTCCATACCAAATTTTCTTAGAATGTACAAGTGATTTATTGTTTCTTCATTATCTCTATAGAGAATACAAATTCTTAAGGCCTGTCTAACTCTTTTCTCCATAATCTCCCATCTTAGAGCCTTATTTTGTATGGCCAACCACATGAAAATGTGTTTTTTATTTGGGGCCTCTATCCTTCATAATATCTTCCACCATCATTTTGGTTGATCGACCCCTGAATGAAAAATATCACGATACCATAATTTCACGATGCACACACCCAAGTTTAGGTTTCTTGACGAAGCAATAGAGTCTCCTTCTTCCCATATTCTAACATGGTTTATAGTTAAATTGTCTACATGTGTGTTCCATGCTTCTGCTAAATCTCTTTCTAACTCGAAATTAGCCTTTATCCAACCCTGTTTCCATATGTTTGTGGATTTTTCATCCACTATTTAATTGAGAGTATAAATCACCCGATCTTGTATTACCTCCAACAATCTCTTTAGCATCTTGTATGCATCTATACTCCCAATCCACATGCCTATACCGGCCCTCACTTATTCCCCATTTGTCACTTTACAAACTAACCAGTTTCCTATCATTGGGATTACTTGCACCATGAGATTTCCAATGTATAGATACATATTCAATGCTTTTCATTGTGCTTCTTATCTAGTCTATCATTGTTTCAAGTGAAATATATTTCTATAAAAATGGTTTTCTTGCAAATACCTTTTGTAATCGCCCTACATAAGCTCTTGGATACTAAATATTCCCCAAAGATATGGATATTATTTTATCCCCATCCACCATCATATTTTGATATATATTTCCATTTTACTAGATGGATGTCTCCATTTTCTCTCTTCCCTATCCACAAATTTAAAAACATTCTTTCTAATCTTCTCTAAGACACCTTTAGGAATATATTCTAGGGAATACAAAAATATTGGAATAGCCTCTAGAACAAACTTTATAGAGGTAAGCCTCCCCCCAATTGATAGCCATTCGTTACACCAATGATTGATTCTTACCTCAATCTTCTGCATTAGTTAATCCCACTCTCTTTTTCCATATCCAATTCGTTTTAGAAGAAAACCTAAATGTTTAACATTAATTTGGGATCTATATTCGAAGATGTATATTATTATATGGAAATATCTGAATTACCTTCCCTTCTTGATCCTCATCCMAACAATTAAATGAGATTGTTGACTTTTGAATATTTATTTCCATTCCAGTTGCAGTGTTGTACAAATCTTGGATTTCCTAAAACTTGTTTGCTTCCATTATTGTTCCATCACTGAAGAGAAACACATCATCTACAAACAACAAGTGATATAAAGATAGACTCACCTCCCACCTTTATAGAAAAAAAAGGGCATCTTGATTTCATGGTCTACTTGTATTCAATGGAATTTGTTTTTGACTATCCTCATATTCCAAGCTTGTTTGCACAGGTACAATAAGCTAAGCCAAGTTTCCTAGTAAGGCCCTTAGAGGTCATGCTCAATTAGGGAAAGTGAGATTTTGTAAGTTCATAAAACAATTGGTATGCATCCTTAGTCGAGTATTTTTTTTCAAACAATTGCAATGCATCCTTGATTTCTCAGGAAATGTTAATCTTGCATTGGAAAATCATCTCCAGGGATATATGGGGACCTACACAAAGGGTCAATGAAGCATAAAAGAAAAAATTAAAAATTAAAAAAGAGGATGTATATGGTATAGGATGGATAAGCATAAATTATGTATATTCCATAGAACAATGCATAAAGGATTATGAAAATTGTCAAAATTTTTCATTCATAAAAATATAGAAAATATGGGGAGCTACACAAGGGGTCAACGAAGAATAAAAGAATAAAAAAAAAAGAAAACAAAGAGGATGTATATGGTAGGGGATGGGTAAGTATAAATTATGTGTATTTCATATAGCAATGCATAAAGGATTATGAACATTGTCTAAATTTTCATTCATAAAAAGATAGAAAATATGCTAACTATTATTCAAAGTTGCTAGGCCACATTTTGGATATAAGAAAGTAAAAATAAACACAAATTCATGCTTAAGTAAAATAGGAACATGTAAGAGCCACAAATTACAATCGTGAATAGGTGAGAGCACACATAAGAAAGAATCGGTCAAGCATATTTTCCCCTTAGGAACTATAGTGTGGTCATGAACTAGGTGAAAGCATATGTAAGAAAAGATTGGTTATCAAGTGTGGTGACCCTGAATTCTCACCAAGTGTCGCATGCTAGGGATAGAAAGGAGATGGTTATAAATGAAATTTACTTCATGGAATACAATTGGATTTATAGACCTATTTAGGAATACTACATGGTATGTTAAATCTCTAATAAGCATTCATTATTAGTTTATTTTTTATATTAGTAGGTCGACTATAAAATTTCATTGTACCATTTTATTATAAGGGTACCCTTTGTCTCCTATATATATACCATGGTGATCCAAAAAGGATCCAGAGAAAGCTAAGAACAACTCAAAACTCACATAGGCAACTTAGAACGCTCAGAATGGCTCCATCAGACAAAGAAAGGGAAAAAATTCAAAGTTCCCAAAACTCAGTGGAAATGGTATGATCATGAAGAGAGTGTCTCAATATTTCTAATGGAGCAAACGACTCGTCAAACATAGTTACAGATTGATAGATATTCGAGGTCAAAGTTGTGGTCAAATAGGGCAAGTCAACAGGGGCCACATCATCATCCGTACTACTAACGTCAATAACTGACATGGCAGGATGACATCAGTATGATAGATGCTGACATTATCATGCCACGTGGAAGCACCAGAGGCTGCCATGTGTCACCTGCCAATAGGCTTTTTAGGGCTCCATGTGGACCAGTAGAAAAGTGCCATTTGGCACCCCGAGGTGACACCACGTGGCACCAACTTGAAGGCACCACGTGTCATGTACGATATTGACGTGGAGGTGACATAAAAAACAAGGTGTACCAATCAACGGATGCCATGTGGCCCAATCAGTAGGCGTTGTGTGGCACCTCCAAAATGCCCAAGGAGGGTCCATGACCAATATATATATATATATATATATATGACAGGACCCCACCAAATCTGGTGGAGGTCCCGCTATATCTGGATACAACCACCACATATAGAAGTCTCCAACCAAGTATAGCAGGGCTTACAACCATAGATTCAAAATGGGAGTCCCGTGGGTTTGACCTTGGGACCTCCCCCACATACAACGCTCTAACTTTAGTGCCTTTAACCAATCCGCCTAACAGTTCTGTTGGAACATACATTTTCCTAGTTACCATTTAATCCAAGTTTTTGCCAGCCATAAGAGGGGCGCAGATCGTATGACTGCGGGAACACTTTACAAGGAATAACTGTCATTATTACAGGTTGCAGAGGGCACAAAAATCGAGACAAAATTCTTCTTGGGCTTTGGAGTGCCAGAGTCGGATCAAGGCATGGAGACAGTCATTTTTGGCTAATTCAATGCCACAAATTCAATGGTGCTATCTATTTTCTGATATGAGCATTATTTCTGCAGCTTGATTTCAGAATGAGGTATACTTATGTATTTTCCAAATTCTTTTGCTAAGTTAATGAAAGAGCCTACCCATTTGAGAGCAGGACCCAGAGACATAGTCCACCAGGGACGAACTCCGTTATCAAGTTTTTGTGTTAAGATATGATGCTTATGTCTCTTCATTTTTGAGTTTTCCCTTCTTTAATGGTGCACTTTAATATATGCTCATTTAATGCAATTCTTTATAAGTCACGATGAAAAGATCCCAGATCACATGGAGACCTAGTCTTAATATCATCATATATTGTCTTGTGAATCATATATATTTTAAAAGGAGCTTTTCCCCTTGAAGCGGATTATATTCATTGACTTTTAATCATTTTCAAGACACTTGGTTCATAACATTTGGCATCAAGAGCATCAATACTAGGGTTTTGCTACTTTAAGAGAGTCATCTTGGATTTTTATCTATAAATGTTTTTTAGTGATGCTTCAGACAATGGACTTTGTAGGTTACTTGGGAGACATATCATGGTACGTTTGATAAAATTTTTAGGTTCTGATTCGTTATAATTTTGAATATATAGCCTATGGAAGATAGGGTTTGTGACTCATCCTGAAATCAATTTTAAATGAGTCATCTTGAAATTTTCACTATAAATTTTTTTCTAGGAAGTTTCAGACAATGAAATTTTGTGGATATTGGGGACAAATTTCATAGTATAGGCAATCCAAATTTCATTTTCTGGTTCACTGTAATTTCATATATGTATTCCATGGAAGACAAGGTTTGTGACTAATATTGAAATCTGTTATCTTGGAATTTTTGTTGTAACGTTTTTTCTGTGAAGTTTCAGACTCTGAAATTTTCAGAATCCAAGTTTACACATTGAAGTACATGTGGAAAAAATTTCATATTCTGACTCATTACATTTTATGATATATTGTTTTTGAAAGTTAGTGTTTTTGCAGAAGTTATTTTCTAGTGATTTTAAGATCTTTTTTCGTGGTTAGCAAGCTCATTTTTTTTAGAGACGTGTTCCGATGTCTTTAAATATCACAGGTGATCTGGATTATTTTGAGAACGAAATGAAGGCAAAGATATAACAATGAAATATACAGAGATATTGCAATAAACACATAAATACAATAATGCACATTTTTTTATTATTAATGAGAGAATGTACAGAAATTGTAAAATTACAATGTGCTAGAATGGTGGTAGCTTATCTATGAAAAGAGATGTGATGGAAACGCTCATTCACAAGAATATGATGATGTTTACAATGAGGCTCTAGAGGAATTTTTAACATAAATAAAATCCAAAACCCTAACCCTAGAAGATGAAACACCAAAAGGTTTGTGGGCCCCGATGGGGTTAGTTGGTACGCCAACTTCCCAAGGGCATAAATGTTTCATAAGATCTTTATTTGGGGTGTTCTATACCTCATCAGAAAGGTCTAGACAAGGAGTACATATTTATTTTGGATTGTATGATGCCTTTGGCTATTGTTTGGGTGCTATTGTGCCCAAAAAAAGTTGTTTAGGGCCTCAAAACGAGCTCGAAAGTTCATGACCCGAAAAACCATAGAAAAATTGCCAAGGTGGAAACCCTTGTTTTGAGCCAGTGGAATAGGTGGGTGGCCACCGATTTCTGCCTCGATCAATCCTCCCCCCTTAGGAAGCAATGGTTTCCATTGCGTGAATTCCCCAGGGAATATTTTTTTGAATCTGAACCTTGGTGAGCTACTTGCCTTGCTGAAGAAGTTGTCTTGCTTAACTTGTTGAAGGTTGTTATGAATTTTTTGTTGGAGGGGTTGGATCTGTTGAACCAATTTGGCTACATTATCTGCCAGAGTGTGTGAGGAATCTATTGGTGAAGATGCATCATGAAGAACATGAAGGAATTTATCATAACTTAGCTTGACTGGGAAGTGTGGAGGCACCTTCATAGGTGCAGTAGGAATATATTGGTTCTCTTTTGAATCTTTTTGATATGCTTCTATTGGATAGAAGGGTCTTGGGATGAGGCTGGAGTGGTTGTAGTGTCCTTCTCTTCTGACCAGGTTGTGAAGAGGATAAACTTTGTGGTATGAGAGATTACTTTGCAGCACTATTTTTTTGGCACAATAGTCATAACTACCTCTGGTATCCTGTAGGGTTGACCCCCCAGAGTAACAATGAAGCTACAGGGTCGAGACTCATAAAGAGCATGACACCTCCACATATATGGTTGGCATAAAAAAACATCACATACTTCTAGTGGGGAAACATCACAAATTACCTTATCTTTGAAGGATTTGATGTCGTATGACAGGCGACACTGTTGGTTGACACGAAGATCATGTCCCTAGTGAATCCATTCGTTGTTTTATGGTTGCGGGTGTGGTGTTGTCGAAAAATCCAACTGCTTGACAAATTTGCTGAGATGAGGTTCTTCTAGATTCTGTTATTAACAATAAAATGCAATGAGTTCCCCTTCACCCACATATATGAATGGAAAAGGCACTCCCCCTCCTCAGGATCCTATGGTTCTTCTGGTTGGATTGTTGTGGTCACAACAGTAGGAGTGTGTAATTCACCCACTACCATAATCAAATTTTAATTGATTTCTGCAGATTCAGAGCCCCCAAATTACCTATGGAGGCCTAGCGCAAGCTATCTCTTTCTCTCTCTCTATTCCCATGTGATCGCGAGTCATGATCACAGTTCAAATAATCATGGTGCCTCTTTATATTTCTCACCTCGGTGTTACAGTGATGTCAAATCGTTTGACTCTGCAGCCACCGAATCCCGGCAGGGTTAGCAACTAGCCAATAGGGACGAATCCCTACAGGGTTAGCAGGTGGCCAATAGGAACGACCCTGTCGCATGGGTGAGCAAGGTACAGGTGGCGAGAGGGGATACACGACACGGTGGGTGGAGTGACAGGAGACGGGTCCCACTTCACATGCCCCACCATTGCGGATCCCCCCCCCCCCCATTAAAGGAAGAATGGCAAGGGGGGTCCGGAATTCGCCTGAATGTCGTTGGTCAAGGTGAATTGATCCTGACCATTCCTGAGTTGCACGTTCGATTCTGGACCCCCCCCCCACCTAAAGGAAGAACAACAAGGGGGCTCCAGAATGAAACCTCAGCCGTAGATCTGGGCGGGTGGACCTTGGTCATCCAGATCTACTCGCCACTTACCCTAAGGTGCATTTGCACCCCGGCTTAAAGTTGATGTCTCTTCTCCACATATGACGGTCATCATAGAACGTAAGATCCCCCGAAGGAATCTCGTCCATTCATCGGGACTTAGTCACATGCTAACGTCTCAATAATATAGGTTGGGATTTATCAAGGTGAGAGCCCGACCTCTTGTCAACGGAACTCCTGAATCCTCAATTCCCGATTTCCCGAAATGGGTAATCTCTCGACATGTAGCTTCCTCAAATCAGACGGTCCAGATCCATCCTGGGGTTTCCACAATGGAAAGTCCCGATCTCTCATCATCAGGACTCCCAAGTTCGCGATTCTCGATTTCCTGAAATGGGAAATCTCACGACACATGGTCCCCTTAAATCAAACGGTCCAGATCTGTCCTGGGCTTTCACTCTTATTCACTGAGGGTTTAACCATCAGGTATTTCCTGACAGATCCAAAGGCTGTTGGGTTTTTCAACCAAGATCTGACGGTTCAGACAGGTTCCTAACTTGTGCATTCTCCCACGACTTCCTGGACGTGGAAAAATAAATGGTCTAGATGTTCTCAGGTACCTTGGGGATCTACGATTCCGATCTCTTCGCTATCCACGAAGACATAGAGAAACCAAGTGGTAAGGCATTTAACACCCTACTTTCTCTTACCAATCTAATCGTCGTGTGTGATCGCAAATTTCCTGACGGGATCTCGTCCGTCGATCAACACCTATTCAGGGCTAAGGTACTTAACATCCTACTTTCTCCTACCAAATCTAACGGTCATGAGTAACCGTAGATTTCCTGATGGGATCTTGTATGTCGATCGACACCTATCAAGGTTAAGGTACTTAACCTTCCAGCTTCTTCTTCTTATCTGACGGTCATGAGTGACCACCAATCTCCCGATGGGATCTCGTCCATCGATTCGATACTTATCAGGGATTTCTTAAGGCCTTTCGCCTTCACGTCCTTTTTCCAGGTTCTTGATGGGATTTTCGAGAAGGGTATATCTATGGGGAGGTTTACCCAGGGTACTATCTGAGGCAGATAAGGGCATCTCTCTCCCAAGAACCAGGCGTGAAGTCTGAATTAGAACAGTACACATATAAATAACGATTTATGAGGACATAAGCCATACGTAGTCTTTCCATATAAACATACAACTACCAGTACTGATCAAAACACCATACAAACATTCTTATAATGAAATCATTCACAATTTTACAGCTTATGAGCATAATTATCAGAACACATATATTTCAAGATGCCAAAGGCAAAGAACTTATCATAGAGTAACACCAGGGGTTATGCAACTGCTGAGAGGGGTGCTCGTTTCCACCCAATCGTAGGCTCAGTGACTCCCAATGGATTTACCACTAGCCACCCCCGAGTTGAGACCACGATGCTGTGAGACTGCGTCTCTGTCTGCCAGTGGCCAGAAGCGAAGGTTACTCTCCTTCCTCTCTGCTATCACTCACTCTGCATATCGCCAGAGTTCTCCCCTCGCGTCCCTCCCCCAATCGCTTCTCCACCATGCCTTATCCTCTTGTGAGGTTGCATGTGGCGCGATTTCCCTCGTGATGGTCAGGTCTGACGGCTCTACGGATGGGTGGTTCACCTCCCCATCCCTCATTAATTCCTAAGGAGCCCTCTACCTACTAGCCTACGAGACATTTAATTCGGGGCCAGTGAGCCGCTTTTGGTACTCCGGGCCAGTGAAGTCCAAATACGGTATTAATTTTCAGTGAAAGTTAACGCCACCTTTCCAGGTGACCTCCATCGCCTTTCTGCAGCCATCGTGGTCTCTTTTCATCATATCCCCTCTCAACAGTCCTGCAATATAAATTCATAATATTATTCACATTCATCGACCTTTTCCACAAGGTCCATTCACATCACATATTCACATTTCTCAGTTTTCCACAGTTCTTGGTCAATCCAGTTATTTTTACAAACTGGGGGAAACAGGGCGTTACAATTCCCTCCCCCTTAAAGGAACATCGTCCTCGAGGTTCTTATCTTTTAACATGAATTGCATGTATAGAAGTAAACAAAATCGGATATGCCTGTCTCATGGCATCCTCCAATTCCCATGTAGCCTCATCTAGGCCAAAATGTCTCCACTGCACCTTTACCTGTGTAATGGTTCGGTTCCGGAGTGTGGTTTCCTTTCTATCCAATATGCATTGGGGTTCTGGTAGAAATTCTCCCTCCGGTTCCACCTGGATCATAGACCAGTTAATTATATGATTAGCATCATGTACATATTTCTTCAATAATGAAACATGGAAAACATTATGTGCTTTTACTGTGGGAGGAAGTGCTAGCCGATAGGCTACAGGTCCCACTCTATCTAGAACCTCAAAGGGTCCACAATACCGGGGTGCCAACTTGGCACAAGCTCCCATTTTCAGGGAACTCCTTCTGGGTTTAATTCTGAGACATACATGGTCTCCCATTTTGAACTCTCTTGGAGTTCTCTTTTGGTCAGCATAACTTTTCTGTTGGTTCTGAGTGACCTTCAGATTTTTTTTTATTTGAGTCGCTGTTCCATTTCTTTCAACATGTCGGGTCCAAAAGAAATCCTATTTACAGGATTACTCCAACTGACTGGAGTATTACACGACCTACCATAGAGGACCTCGAAGGGACTCATCTTTAAGGACGCTTGGTAGCCGTTGTTGTAGGCAAATTCTACCAATGGCAGGTAGTCTTCCCATTTCCTGGGTTGATGCATTGCATGCATCCTTAACATATCCTCTAATATTTGATTCACTCTTTCTATCTGTCCTTTGTTTTGAGGGTGATAGGCGGTGCTAAACAACAATTTGGTTTTTAAACCAGCCATCAGTGATTTCCAAAAATTGGAAGTAAATTTTGTGTCTCTGTCAGACACTATCTCTTTCGTCATACCATGCAGTCTCAATACCTCTTTCATGAATACCTGGGCGATATCTATCGCCTTGCAGGTTGATTTGAAGGGGATGAAATGAGCAGTCTTTCTTAGTTTATCCACCACTACCATAATGGCGTCATTCTGTTTGGTTGAAGTTGGCAATCTAGTGATAAAATCCATGGAGATGGTTTCCCATTTCCATTCTGGGATGGGTAAAGGGTGTAATAGTCCTGTTGGGTGTCGATGTTCTACTTTAACCTGTTGGCACTCTATGCATTGGGCCAAAT
>ML794625.1:52389-66221 GCA_009831015.1 Picea engelmannii
CAAGGCAAATTGATCCTGATTGTTCCCAAGTTGCACGTTCAATTCCGGACACCCCCCCCCCACCGCTAAAGGCAGAACAACAAGGGGGATTCAGAATGAAACCTCAGCCGTAGATCTGGGCGGGTGGACCTTGGTCATCCAGATCTGCTCGCCACTTACCCTAAGGTGCATTTGTGCCTCGGCTTAAAGTTGACGTCTCTTCTCCACATCTGACGGTCATCATAGACCCTAAGATCCCCCGAAGGAATCTTGTCCATTCATCGGGACTTAGTCACATGCTAACATCTCGATAATATAGGTCGGGATTTATCAAGGTGAGAGCCCGACCTCTTGTCAACGGAACTCCCGAATCCCCGATTCCCGATTTCCCGAAACAGGTAATCTCTCGACACGTAGCTTCCTCAAATCAGACGGTCCAGATCCGTCCTGAGGTTTCCACAATGGAACGTTCCGATCTCTCGTCATTAGGACTGCCAAGTTCGCGATTCTCGATTTCCCGAAATGGGAAATCTCACGACACATGGTCCCCTTAAATCAGACGGTCTAGATCTATCCTGGGCTTTCACCGTTATTCACTGAGAGTTTAACCCTCGGGTATTTCCTAACAGATCCAACAGCTGTCGGGTTTTTCAACCAAGATCTGACGGTTCATACAGGTTCCTAACTTGTGCATTCTCCCACGACTTCTTGGACGTGGAAAAATCAACGGTCCAGATGCTCTCAGGGACCTTGGGAATCTATGATCCCGATCTCTTCGCTACCCATGAAGACACAGAGAAACCAAGTGGTAAGGCATTTAACACCCTACTTTCTCCTACCAATCTAACGGTCGTGTGTGACTGCAGATTTCCCGATGGGATCTCGTCCATCGATCAAAACCTATTCAGGGCTAAGGTACTTAACATCCTACTTTCTCCTACCAAATCTAACGGTCATGAGTAACCGTATATTTCTCGACAGGATCTTGTCCGTCGATCAACACCTATCAAGCTTAAGGTACTTAACCTTCCAGCTTCTTCTTCTTATCTAACGGTCATGAGTGACCACCAATCTCCCGATGGGATCTCGTCCATCGATTCGATACTTATCAGGGATTTCTTAAGGCCTTGAGCCTTCACGTCCTTTTTCCAGGTTCTTGATGGGATTTTCGAGAAGGGTATCTCTATGGGGAGGTTTACCCAGGGTACTATCTAAGGCAAATAAAGGCATCTCTCTCCCAAGAACCAGGCGTGAAGTCTGAATTAGATCAGTACGCATATAAATAACGATTTATGAGGAAATAAGCCATACGTAGTCTTTCCATATAAACATACAACTACTAGTACTGATCAAAACACCATACAAACATTCTTATAATGAAATCATTCACAATTTCATAGCTTATGAGCATAATTATCAGAACACATATATTTCAAGATGCCAAAGGCAAAGCACTTATCATAAAGTAACACCAAGGGTTATGCAACTGCTGAGAGGGGTGCTCGTTTCCACCCAACCGTAGGCTCATTGAATCCCAGTGGATTTACCACTAGCCATCCCCAAGCTGAGACCACGATGCTGTGAGACTGTGTCTCTGTCTGCCAGTGACCAGAAGCAAAGGTTACTCTCCTTCCTCTCTGCTATCACTTACTCTACATATCACTAGAGTTCTCCCCTCACATCCCTCCCCCAATTGCTTCTCCTCCATGCCTTATCCTCTTGCAAGGTTGTGTGTGGCACGATTTCCCTCGCGCTGGTCAGGTCTGACGACTCTACGGATGGGCGGTTCACCTCCCCATCCCTCATTAATTCCTGAGGAGCCCTCTACCTACCAGCCTGTGAGACATTTAGTTCGGGGCCAGCGAGCCGCTTTTGGTACTTTGGGCCAGTGAAGTCCAAATACGGTATTAATTTTCGGTGGAAGTTAATGCCACCTTTCCAGGTGCCCTCCACCGCCTTTCTGCAGCCATCGTGGTCTCTTTTCAGCATATCCCCTCTCAACAGTCCTGCAATATAAATTCATAATATTATTCACATTCATCGACCTTTTACACAAGGTCCATTCACATCACATATTCACATTTCTGAGTTTGCCACAGTTCTTGGCCAGTCTAGTTATTTTTACAAACTGGGGGAAACAGGGTGTTACACAGTGGGTTCTGCATCAATTATCTGTCTCCTTTTATTATTATCTGAATTAGATTACCAATCATGGTTTGGATCTATTTCTTTGAGCTCAACCACCAATGACTGTTTTGAGTGACATTCATTGGTGTTGTGCCAAGGAATTTTGTGGAAGTCCCACCACTTCTTGGTGTCCTTCTTCATCTTCCCATTGCTCCTGTTTTCCTGCGGCTTGGACTAGTTGTCTTGAGGTTGGTTGTTCTATGAGTTAGGGCTTCATTTATGATACTTTGGTTGTTGTGGATTTGCAGAACTAAAATTCCACTTGTTCTATAGCTTAAATTTCTATTCGATTTTGACATCATATGGATAAGTGACTCCCAGTGATGAAATGTCCAGAAATTCCATTTTGGTTTGGATGTACTTGTGTAGAGCCCCACGGTATTTCAAAACCATCTTTCACTCAGAGTATTTGATACTCAACTTGGTGCGCAAGGTATGGAAGGTATTTTTGAACTTTGGCACTGTTTGGTCCCATTTTTGATGCAACGTGGTCCATCTCATGTATTGGTGATCATAGTTTCCCACAGTGTAATATTGCTCCTTGACCGCACCCATAAAAAAATCCCAAGTGAAATTTGCCCTAAATATTCCAGACTCCTCCATGGAAATTTGATCCTAGTAAGTTCCCCACCAATGTTTGACATGGGGGAGATCCTTAAGGAGCATAAAGGTGATATTTTATCTGTCGGAAAAATTGTGAACAGAGAAATAAATTTCTAGCAAATTTAACCATTTTTCCAAATCATCTGCATCGATCTAAACTTCAAATACATGAATATCACTATCAACTTGTACCTTGAATGGGGTAGCATATCCAAAGTGGCTTCTTGATGAAGATGTGTTTATTATTGTCGACAATCATTGAAGGATTTGGGAAAAATTCTCCAACATCTTGTTCCTCTGTTGCACGAGGGCTTCTGCGAGAAATATCTTGATGGGATCTTATGCTCCCTCGTTCCTCTTCTCTCCTGCCATGGGAGGCCAGAGAGTGGTTTTCCTCAAGAGAAACTAACTCGAGACCCAACTCTCCTTACACTAACCTCGTAAGAGACATGCACTAAGAAACGAAAAAGGAGTAGCCTACTCTGATACCACTGATCCATATTTTTTTGAGAATGAAATGAAGGCAGAGATATAAAAATTAAATATACATAGATATTGCAATAAACACAAAAATATAGTAATGCACACTTATTTATTAATGAGAGAATGTACAGAAACTGTAAAATTACAGAGTGTTAGAATGGTGGCAAGTTATCTCTGAGAAGAGATGTGATGGATACACTCATTTGAAAAAATATAATGATGTTTATAATGAGGCTCTAGAGGAATTTTTAACATAAATAAAATCCAAAACTCTAATGATGTAGGAGCATCGCTCCAACTCATCAAACATGTCAGAAGATAGCGCAATAGTGCACTTGGAGGGAACAAAACCCAAAGAAGGATGCACTAGTCCTTTAAAATTTTGAGCTTAAATTTAAAATTTAATGTAATTAAATCTTTTAAGGCTCAAGGAAAAGTAAGCCATTGTCTTTATACACGCCGAGTTATTGTAATGTGTAGTGTCGCATTTAATGGCTAACAATTAGTTGGATCTAGATCCGATTCGAACTAGATGTTAATTGAATGTAATTTAATGAGAGTAGGTAGCTGGAGGGAAGGCTCAAGAAGCCCCCTCTTGTATAAATCAATGTAATATATTCCCAGTAGTGGTTGTTTTCAAGTAGTTGGAGAGAAGAGAGAGTTAGCTGCTAAGGAGAATAAGAGAGGAGAGGAGAGAGGAATTGGGACCCTGTTGCAGTCCAGTTTTGTAAACATTTGTACAGAAGCATTCAAATATTAATACAAAAGCATGTTTCACTGCATATGAGTTTTCTGTGTTTTTATCAATATGATGAATGTTTGTTTCTGAATTTCTACTATGTGAATTTATGAATGCTATTAGTGAATGTATGTTTCCCTTTGGAGGAAGTAGATAAAAATTTTCTATCTGTAGTTTTCTGAGTGTTCTGCGCTGTTAGGATTGTGAAAGGAGTGCACACCAGAGTAGTTGAAAAACTATGTGAAGCAAGTGCAAGGAGTGCACTTAAAAACTGTTTTGAGTTTGAGAGAGAGAATGTCAGGTGGGCACGCTAGAACAAGCTTAAAACTCATAAGGAATAGTGAAAAGTTTGCACTTCAGAGTTACTAAACACTCTGAGGAAGTATCTGCAACGAGTGCATTGAGAAAGTGCAAGGAGTGAACAAAGCTGACACATTGTTGAAGTGTTGGTAAAGATCTGTAGGAAGAGCGCAAAGTTCCAGGAGTGTTGGCGCAAATTTGATCAGACCAGGGTCCTTCTTAGGTTACCAACAAAAGGGTACCAAGTAATTTAGAGCCCTAGCATTTTCATCTTCTCTGGAGAGAAGAAGTCTCACTCGAAGCGCAACCTGTTGAAATGGATACTTGACACTTAGAGGGGGGGGGGTGAATCAGTGTCACAAAACTTTGGACAATTTTCCACTTTTCACAAATTAACTAAACAACAAATATTTATTTCATTTTCTCAATCAATATATATAAAAGAATAAATACTTTATTTATTTATTTTAACTTGGATTAATACATAAGATCAATATTTGAATATCATCTTCAAACAATTATGAGAGACCCAACTCTTTGTTACAAGACCCAACTTGTAGTTCTCATATCCAACTGAGAAATGAGGAATCCAACCCTCATAACAAGTCCCAACTTGTTGATCTCAGATCCAACTGAGATGTGAGGAATCCAATCCTCATACAAGACCCAATGTGTAAATAGGCACCAACTTGATAGAATGAACCTTCATTCAATCCATTATATATAAATATATATACTTCAATAAATTCAAATACACTTCTTCTCATGATTCCTTCTTGTTTATATAGCCTTCCAACTGGTGTGAATTTGAATCATTGTGTCTTTTGATATTTGAACCATTGTACCTTTTCATTTAAAATGATAATATTAATATTTAATTAATATCATTTTTCCTTTTATCCTTTATTCATAATGCTCATGAATTAACTCTCTTTTAATCATGACTGTGCGTTGGTTCCTTTGTCTTCATGAGTTGATCACATACATTGATCGAGTCATCATATCGTTCTCATGCTTTTGCTGCATTCTCTGTCCACCAACAGATCATATTTTATCTCTTATCGATTCTTTGTATTGTTCTAGTGTTAACTCTCTGTCGAATTAAATCTGTATGAGGTGCTTCCTTCAAACCATTTTCATATGATCATAGTCGTAGAACCATGAGCTTATCAATTTAAGCATTTCCTCATTTTACCCTTATTTATCAATTCCATACGACGACAGGTGGTGATCAGGCTCTAAGCTAAATAAGTTCTTGATCACTTGTCAAGATCAACGGTCATGTTTTAATCGCATGATGAGATGGATGACTGTCATTACTTTGGGACTTTGTCCTTCACGACTTTCAAACTTTGTAATATTTCAAATATTCCGAAGCAGATTTCTCTAAAGAAGATTAGACAGTCATTATTCGTTCTTCTGTTAGTCAGATGATCTTGGCTTGTCTAGAGGTTTCAAAGAAATCGACAATTACAAATTAATAATGAATTGAGATGAACGACTCTCAATTACTTCGGAACTTGAGGACTTTAGGCATTTGTTGGTAGTGAAAACTCCCGAAGTAAAACTCCCGGAGTGACGTAACTTGTTGACGTCACTTATTGACATGGCACTGACTGAGTGGCTGCCACATGTCACTTAGATTCGTGACTTACGCATACCTGAAATGCCAACTGCACTTTGACACTTGTCATCATTTGATTGCATCCTTGAAGATGTGGTATGTTGACATAGATCTCCTAATGTGGCACATATTCTTCTCCTTAATCAAGCGATCATGATACTATCTGAAATGTATCTCAGATCGACAACTGAGAGTGACTTTGGAATTTCGGCCTTCGGGACTTCGGGTAATTTGATCTCTCCACTTCCCAGTTCTTCCTATGTAAGATTCCCCGAAGTGAAACCTCCTCAAAAATCTTAACCTGAAATAAATGTTGTTTGTTGATCATGATCTTAGGTCGACAGTTCGATCTATTTGTGATGTTATTTTTGCTTGATTTAAATCCAACATCTCTTCTTCTTTGCTTATCCTATCCTTCCACTTTAAAATGATCCAATGGCTATTGGGAATTCCGGTATTCAATATCTCAGTTGTTTTTCCTTGCTTATCCTATCCTTCCACTTAAAGTGATCCAACGACTATCAGGAATTCGGATAATCGATATCTCAACCATTTTTCCTTGCTTATCATATTTTTCCACTTAAAGTGATCCAACGACTATTAGGATTTTGGATAATCGAGATCTCAACCATTTTTCCTTGATTATCCTATCCTTCCACTTAAAGTGATCCAATGGTCAAGAATGGTATAGAAGTAGATCAATGATCAAGGATGATTGCGGGGTCCTCAACTAGTACGATGTTTAAATCTATCATCGATATCCACAATGGAAAATTCCTCGTTGGTAGTGGACCTGATGCCAACTGTAGATCTATTTGGTGAGTGACCATTGATGGTCGACGTGGATTGTGGAAACACAACTTGCGAGTGGTTTAATTCCTCACACAAGATCCACAATTGAATTTGTGTAATTGTTGGTGGATCAACCATAGTCATTGATATTTGAATATGTAAGATCTGATGGTCCTAACTAATTGCGGGATTGAAAATAACACTTTATTTAATTCTTCATTTTCTCTCTACAATCTATCCCTGTCATTGATCTGGCGCTTGCGTATCTAATGGTATTGAATTAATCTGACCATTTGGTATATCAACCAAAGTCATCGATCTTTGAGTCGATGAGATCTGACAATCAAGACTAATTGCCGTATTGGAAATAGTGTGTGGTTTAATTCTCCCTTCGCGCTCCACAATCAATCCCTGCCCTTGATCTAGCTTGCATATCTAATGGTCACAACTTGATCTGATCATTGACCAATCCTCCAATGATCCTTAAGCCCATGGTCACTCATATGACCGACGTCTGTTACATGAGACGATCAACACCGTAAATTTCCTGATCGGACAACTACTGATGCTTCTTACCTTTTCCTGTGGATCGATCGACTTCTTAGTCTTTCCATCGATCCCGACGACATTTCTACAATGCACTCTTCCTTCTAAGATTTATTCATGCTATCTGACATTTTCATTCTTTGCATACTTTCAATGCGCTTTTCCTTCTAGGCTTTGATCTTTGCATCCTGTTTGCCATTTTCTATTAACTGTGCACTTTTCCTTCTGAGCTTTGATCTCTGCATATTGTTTGGCATTCTCTTCTAAATGTTATATTGTTGACATCAATGACAATTTCATCTATGATAACTCAAAAATGACAATTCTTCATAACAACTTATCATCACATCATAATGACATCGACTGTTGACATGAATGGCAACACATCAATGACAATATGTTCAACAATCTACCCCTTTTTCATTGAGGGAAACACACTAACTTCATACAAAAACTTCCCCTGTGATGATGTTTTCCTCCTATGAAGTTACTCTCCCCCTTTGAAATCAATGGAAAAGGGTTGCTCCCCTTATGATCAACATTTGTTTGTCTGCATGTTGTTGACCATAATATGAACTTGGGTAACTCCCCCTACAATCATGCTCTGTCTTCCATAACTGAATGTCTCCCCCTATCAATATGATCTCTCTGCCTCTGAGTATTCTCCTCTTTTGTTTTGGAAAGGGTATCTCTTTCTGACAAGGTCTCTTTCCCTGTTAATTTACAAACTCTTTGGTATAATCCTTTGATTTTGTAGAACCCAAATTAAACTTCTTTTTGTATTTTTTTTCTTTGGCTAACAAATTGTGACTTCATCAGAATTTGATATTGTCCTATATTCTTCTATACGCACTTCCTCTTCTTGGGCTTGATTTATTTCATATTGAATTTCAAATTCTTTATTAGGACCTTCACCCATCATGTTCTTATTATTAATTTCTTCATTTTCAGGTGTAATATCATCTTTCTTGCTTTCTCCTTCACATTTTCTTCTCCATATCTTTCTATGAGATATTCTTCTTTTTGGTTTTTCTTTTTCTAATTGTGTTTTTGGAGATTTGTCATCTCCTTTCTTATTCCAACTTTTATTAGGTTTTTTCACTGAATTGAATGACTTATTCAAATATTGACTTTTTTTGTTCTTGCAATTTTTGGATTTGTGCCCAAACCTATCATAGTTGTAACATCTTATTGTATGACAAAATTTTGTTGTGTTCCCAAAAAAATTACATCTCCAACATCTAATTGAGTTTTTGGATTTTCTTGTATATCCTTCCTCTAATTTCTTGCAGTCCATTGCTTTATGGCCAAAGTGTTGGAAATGTTTAACAGGTAGCATATGCTTGTCATTGATGGCAATTACAGCAATGAAGATAGCATGAATACAGGAAGAATGTAACGGACGGGAACCAGAAGTATTTTGGGAAGAAGCTGCAGAGCAACCTCGATAAGATCAGAAGAGATAGTGTAGAGGATGTGTGGTATGTGTTACAGGCAACGTAAGCTTGTCATTGATGGCAAGTATAACAATGAAGATGGCCGGATCAGAGTGTGTATGTGAAGACTCTGCAGAGGCGCAGAAGTCCAAGAATCCCTTGGGGATTCAGAAGTGAAATTTCAGGAGGAACAACGTTGAGGAGAATGCGCACGACAAAGCTCAAGATACAGGAGTTCGCAGAGGAGAAGGAAGACAAAGGTCGAGGCCTTTGAGAACTTGTAATTCTCCCAAAGTTGGGAGGAAAGTGTGTAAAGCTCAGGAGGGAGCACAGCCGCCGTCAAATTGGCTGAAGATCTGGACAGTTGGTTTCTACGTCTAGGAGGAGCTTAGGAGAAGCCTACATAAGGGAGAGATTGACAGCCATTGGATCTCATTCAGAAATCTCGTCAGCCATCAGATTGGACAGGAGCTGCACGAGGTTTACCATCGGGAAAAGCCAAGGTGAAATCCCGAAAGGAGGGATGACTCATCGGGGTTTCACATATCGGTAATCCCGTGAGCCAATGAATTGCGGCATTGAAAAGCTTGAAACCCCGATGAGTGACAAGACTGTGGTCACGGGGATAATGGTAATATGGGCCAGGAGCCTAGCCAGGAGAGCTAGTGTGTAAAGAGCGCGTCAGGATTTGAGGGATCGCAAATACTGAGGACATACATGTTTCGACATTGGAAAGTCCGAAACCCCGATGAGGAGGTTTGGCTGTGGTCATATAGGAGAAGGTCACGTGGACCACGAGTTTAACCGGAGGGCTAATTGAAGTTAGAGGCATCAGATCCAAGCGCAGGGTCCGACCACCGTTGGATTGAGGAAAACCTGCACGATCTTTAAAAGTGCACGGAGTAGAGGGCTCACAAAAACTCGACGTAATCTGAGCCGTTAAATCAAGATCACATCTGAACCGTTGATCGTAGTTTCGAGGATCGCGTTTTGAAAATGTCAAAGAAACAATGAAATAGGAATCCCGATTTCTCGATATGAAAAATCCCGACGTAATTTGAGCCATCAAATCAAGATCACATCTGAACCGTTGATCGGAGTTTCGAGGATCGCATTTTGGAAATGTCAAAGAAACAATGCAATAGGAATCCCGATTTCTCGATATGCAAAATCCCGGCGTAATCTGAGCCGTCAGATCAAGATGTGATCTAGATCGTCGACCCGACTCACGTCAGCAGACCACGTTAGCTAGGAACACGTGGCACAACCAGGTAATGACAAGTGTCATACTGATTCAACATTTCAGGCACATGTAATTCACGAATCAAAGTGACACGTGGCAGTATTCAACACATGTCAATCCACGTATGATGCCAGCAGATGGACACCTTGTCGGAGTTTCGGGGATCGAGAGTTGGACATGTCAAAGATTATTGACATCAGGAATTCCGATATCACGATATGTGAAATCACGATGAAATCTGAGCCGTCAGATCAAGCCTTGATCTGGACCATTGATGGAGAGGCATCAGGGATCGAGAGTTGGACATGTCAAAGATTATTGACATCAGGAATCCCGATATCGTGATATGTGAAATCACGATGCAATCTGAGCCATCAGATCAAGCCTTGATCTGGACCGTTGATGGAGAGGCATCGGGGATCGAGAGTTGTACATGTCAAAAATTATTGACATCAGGAATCCCGATATCGCGATAGGTGAAATCACGATGTAATCTAAACCATCAGATCAAGTGTTGATCGGAGGGCTACTGATGCACAACACAGTGAAACTTCCAGAAACCATTGATGGCGTCTGCTAGAGAATTTGAAGAGACCCCTGTGTGATCGCTAGAGGAGATGAAGAGTCTCCAAGCTTCGTCCAAGTGAAGGAAGACTATTCTTAGAAGGGATTGACAAATGGATGAGTGTGGAAGCCTGTAGCTAAAACAGAGAAGGTGAGCTCAACTGTCACAAAGAAGACGAAGAGTCTCAACTGCCAGAGAAGATGAAGAGTCACAATGATGATAAGACAGAACACTTGAGAGGTGGAGGATAACGACGCGGAGTCAGCATGCAGAGGATTGCGAACATTGCATGCACAAGGTGCACAGAAGCTATAAATACACAGTACAGAGAAGAGAAGGGGGTCGTTGCGGTTGCTGTTGGAGTTTGCTATAGTTGTTGCTGGTAAAGGTGATTGATGTGTGAAGAAGGAGGAGAGTGCAACAGCTGAATAGCACAGAATAGGAATGGTGCAGTGAATGGACATGGAGCACAGAGCATAAAAAGTGGAAGAACAGACAACGCAAGTGATGTTTGCAGAAAGGCAATGAGGCAGACAGGGCAACGAAATGCAGCAGAACAGTGATGAGTCTGGTAAGCCATTGTTGAACATTATATCACTGTAATAAGTTTCAGTAGCAAAGATTTATATTTTAGGGTGGTTGGGAGGAGCTAGGGAGGATTGGTGTCCTCAAAGGTTCAAGTGGGTGCTTGAACACAGGGAGTTGGTGCTAGAGAAACCAGGGAGTTGGTGCTTCCTTCTAGTTGGTGCTAGAGAAACCAGGGAGTTGGTGCTTCCTTCTAGTGGGTGCTAGAGAAAATAGAGAGTTGGTGCTCTCAGCAAGTTGCATCTTGCAAAACTGAGGTTGTAGCCTTATTATGAGGTGGTGCTCATATGTATGATACTGTAAAGATTGTAACCATTACTTATCATATAAAGAAAAAGAGGTTTTTACCTTGCATGGGTTTCCTCGGGAAATATTCGTCTCTGTGTTTCTCATATATGTGAATGATGCTGAAAATGCCATTGTTTATTTCCCTGCATTATTGTGATCATCATTTAGTGTCTCTACAAAGATTTTAAAAGAACCATAATTGTTTAAGCACGGTAACAACTAATTCACCCCCCCCTCTCAGTTGTCTAACAATTGGTATCAGAGTCGACCCCCTTTTATCTAAGGGTAGATCCTAAAGCTTAAACATGACAAGCCATGAAGGGACTTCAGTCACTAGGCCTCCTCTATTTGATGGAGCGAATTTTTCCTATTCTCATAGGGCCCACTCTGAAGCTAGTAGTCCAGTTCAATAGGTTTCACTCTCGATACTGTGGGCTGAAGCTAGTCCATACCATAGGCAAGTGACAAAGACTAAACCTTACACTCTACTCTATGGCTTGAACTCTCTACAGTCCCATAGGGGAGGGCAGTCCATGCAGCAGCTTCATGCTTGTTGGTTGGACTAAGATAGTATCTTAAGGCTGCCATTGACTAAGGCTTAAGGCATGAGGCAAAAAATAGGATACTTCCCAGTCCCTTATATTCATTTTATGTTCCTATTACAAAGGGGTTTATTACTACTCCTACAGTGCCAATTGAAATATCTAAATAAAGAAATCGATACTATAGAACTCGCATCTCTACGTTTCACTTTTCCCAGTTAAAGAGGTAGGGGATACTTAGCCACCCATTCCATACCATAAATAAACAACCCTTGAATCCATGTTTGCTTGTTGTGGGACCGATATTTAATAACCTCTCCCTCCTACCTCGGTCGAGTCCCTCCGGGTCCTTTCCCATTTGGCGTTTTGCCTTTTTCACAACCTCATCCATTTTGTTGAGGGGTTCGAGGGATATTCCCACACACAATCCATCGGGGCAAATAAATGGATTTGATTCTTCCACATTCCTTGCCCTCCTTTTCTCGGGCAAGCGGCTTCGCACCTTTTCCGGAATTTTCTATATGATAGGTATGCCCTTGTCAAAGGCCCCCATAGCCAATAGGAAGGAGAAGAGAAGTTACCCATCTAAACCCAAGTTTAAATGACAAGTTTAAATGCACTCAGCTCTACAACCCCTATACTCAGTTACCAGTTGTTAGTGCCCAGTAAGGAGTTCTACGTGACCACTCTATACAGATTATACTCGCATCTCTACGACCCGGAGGGGACTCAACTGAGGTACGAGGTTTAGGTTTCACTTTTAACATTGTGAAAAGATAAAGAAATAATAAATATATCAATTGCATATATACGTTGAAACTATCCATAGGTCATTGCTAGGTCATTGCTATTAGCCACCGGTCATCCAATAATAGCCAGTGTATCATCCACATTGTCTGAGGGTCCTTGCCATAATCCAATCCCAATGGGGTTCACTCTTGTGATCCAATGGGGCATCAACAAGGGGAATAATTCATAGCTTGAAGGTCATTACTAAGAGCTCATTGCCTTTATTTTCCGCTAGTACATCTACTAGTCAGCGATACAGGTGTTGAACTAGATGCCGATACTCCCTCCATGCCAAGTGTCTCAATGTGCATAGTTACCTGAATACCTAGTAGAACCGCCTCTCCCTATAACACCTCTACTATAGATCGATAGGGAGGACGAGTAGTAATTCCCCACCACATTATCCCGTTAATCCCCATCCATATGGGACTTAGATAATAAAAACCCTTGTTAGATCGGCAAGGACCCCTTGCTGGGAGGACTACCTACTATGATAAGAAATCTCTATTATTTCTACTTGCCTTTTTTAGTCCAACTACCCTTCTTAGAGTAGAGTAAGTCCCATGGCAGCCTTACTTAAAAGGCGGGATTCCCAATATATTTAGAGTTTGGGGCTAATCCAATCCCAATGGGGTTGACTCCTAAGTGCTCCCACTAGGAATCACGAAGATCATACCTAATGGCCTTAGGAGCTGATGTATGGGATGTAGTAGAGACTGGATACATAAACCCTATTGTGCTAGCTTCCAAGGATGATAAGTTAGAATTTAGCTTTAATGCTAACAGAATGAATGCTATCTTGAATGGACTTGCAGAAGCCGAGTTTGTGAAGGTGATGCATCTTCAAACTGCTAAAGAAATGTGGGACAAACTCATTGACAACTATGAAGGTAATGAGAAGGTGAAAGATGCCAAGCTTCAAACCTACATAGCACAGTTTGAAAAGCTACAGATGAAAGAAGATGAAACTGTTGGAAAATACTTTCTTAGAGTAGAAGGAATGGTAAATGCTATGAAGGCACTTGGTGAAACAATTGGGGAACCTTCTTTAGTTCATAAAATCTTGAGATCTCTCCCAGATAGGTTCAACCCGAAGGTCTCTGCTATAGAAGAACTTAATGATCTAAAAAC
>ML794625.1:74246-110902 GCA_009831015.1 Picea engelmannii
AAAATGATAATATTAATCTTTAATTAATATCATTTTTCCTTTTATCCTTTATTCATAATGCTCATGAATTAACTCTCTTTTAATCATGACTGTGTGTCGGTTCCTTTGTCTTCATGAGTTGATCACAGACATTGATGGACTCATCATATCATTCTCATGCTTATGTTGCATTCTCTGTTCACCAACAGATCATATTTGATCTCTTATTGATTCTCTGTATTGTTCTAATGTTAACTCTCTGTCGAATTAAATCTGTATGAGGTGTTTCCTTCAAACCATTTTCATATGATCACAGGCATAGAACCACGAGCTTATCAATTTAATCACTTTCCTCATTTTACCCTTATTTCTCTATTCCATACGACCACAGTTGGTGAGCAGGCACTAAGCTAAATAAGAGCTTGATCACTTGTCAAGATCAACGGTCACGTTTTAATCGCATGATGATATTGATGACTGTCGTTACTTTGAGATTTCTTCCTTTGTGAATTTCAACCTATGTAATATTTCAAATCTTCTGAAGAAGATTTCTTTGAAGTAGATCAGATGGTCATTATACGTTGTTCTATTAGTCGGACGATCTTGGCTTGTCCAGAGGTTTCGAACAAATCAACGATTACAACTTAATCAAGAGTTGAGATGAACGACTCTCATTTACTTTGGAACTTCGAGACTTCAGGCATTTGTTGGTAGTGAAAACTCTCAAAGTAAAACTCCCGGAGTGACCTAACTTTCTGAAGCCACTTGTTGACGTGGCACTGACTGAGTGGATGCCACATTTCACTTAGATTTGTGACTTACGCATACCTGAAATACCAACTTCACTTTGACGCTTGTCATGATCTGATTGCATCCTTGCTGATGTGGTATGATGACGTATATATCCCAATGTGGAACATATTCTTCTCCTTGATCAAACGGTTAGGATACTATCCGAAATGTATCTCAGATCAACCGTTGAGAGTGACTTTAGAATTTCAACCTTTGGGACTTCGGGTAATTTGATCTCTCCACTTCCTAGTTCTTCCGAAGTGAGATTCCATGAAGTGTAACCTCCTCACAAATTTTAACCCAAAATAAATGTTGTTCATTGATCATGATCTTAGATCAATGGCTCAACCTATCTGCGATGTTGTTTTTCCTTGGTTTAAATCCAACGACTCTTCTTCTTTTCTTATCCTATCCTTTCACTTTAAAGTGATCCAATGACTATCGAGAATTTGGGTATTCAAGATCTCAGTTGTATTTCCTTTCTTATCCTATCCTTACACTCAAAGTGATCCAATGGCTATTGGGAATTCGGATAATCGATATCTCAACCATTTTGCCTTGCTTATCCTATCCTTCCACTTAAAGTGATCCAACAACTATCGAGATTTCAGATAATCGAGATCTCAACCATTTTGCCTTTCTTATCCTATCCTTTCACTTAAAGTGATCCAATGGTCGAGAATGGTATTGAAGAAGATCAATGATCAAGGTTGATTGTGGGGTCCTCAACTAGCACAACATTTAAAACTATTGTTGAGATCTGTAATGAAAAACTGCTCATTGGTAGTGGACCTGATGCCAACTGTAGATCTATTTAGTGAGTGACCATCGACGGTCGATGTGGATTGCGGAACCACAAATTGCGAGTGGTTTAATTCGTCACTCAAGATCTATAATTGAAGTTGTGTGATTGTTGGTGTATCAACCACAGTCGTCGATCTTTGAATCTGTAAGATCTAATGGTCCTGAATAATTGTGGGATTGGAAATAACACTTTATTTATTTCTCCTTTTGCTCTCCATAATCTATCCCTGCCATTGATCTAGCACTTGTGTATCTAATAGTCCTGACTTAATATGACCATTTTGTAGATCAACCAAAGTCGTTGATCTTTGATTCGATGAGATTTGACGATCTAGACTGATTGCATGATTGGAAATAGTGTGTGGTTTAATTCTCCCTTCGCACTCTGTAATCAATCCCTGCCCTTGATTTGGATTGCATATTTGACGGTCACAATTTGATCTGATCGTTGACCAATCCTCCAACAATCATTAAGACCATGGTCACTCATATGAATGATGTCCGTTACATGAGACAATCCACACCGTCAATTTCTTGATCGGACGACTATTGAGGCTTCTCACCTTTTCCTGTGGATCGATCAACTTCTTAGTCTTTCCATCGATCCCCACGAAATTTATACAATGCACTCTTCCTTCTGATCTTTAATCATGCTATCTGACATTTTCATTCTTTGCATACTTTCAATGCACTCTTCCTTCTGAGCTTTGATCTCTGCATCCTATTTGACATTTTCTGCTGTCTGTGCACTTTTCCTTCTGAGCTTTGATCTATGCATATTGTTTGACATTCTCTGCTAATTGTTATACTGTTGACCTCACTGAAAATTTCATCTATGCTAACTCAACAATGTCAATTCATCATAACAACTTATCATCACATCATAATGACATTGATTGTTGACATCAATGAAAACATATCAATGGAAATATATCCAACACAACCAAGACAATAAGATAGGGAACTGTAAGGAGAATACTTAGGTAGATCTTCAGAATCTTCAAGATTCAACATAGTCTTGTGTAAGATGAACTAACAAGTAACAAATATGAACCTATTCATAAATAATATTAAAGACAATAGAGTTGTGACAACATTTGCAAACGAGCTATAACATATTGATCTTATTAGACATGAAGAAGTAAAGAAGAATAACAATTCATAGACATAGACAAAGAATTACACAAAATATTTCAAAATTTTATGTCCTTCCATATATTATCATTAAAGGGTTTCCTCAGATACAATTCAACAAATATGAGTCATTACTCTGTTACAATCTATTCTGGCTCCGAACTCATTCTTAAGAGCTCTATCTACCCTTTTCCCAAGATGGATATTAATTATAATAACAGAACCTAAATGGAGTGAATGATAATCCCGTCAACCCCTTACAATCATATACATATCGTAATTATTAGATAATTGGGATTCATGGTTTTAGGCTTCACATGCTTTCTTGTTCTTGTTCTGTTGTAACTTCTTTCTCCTTGCTGGTGTTGCGTTATCCTTCTTTCCAACCATTTTCTGTTTCCTCCCTTGTTATGTTTTCTAGCTCCTTTATGGCTTGCGCAACTTATATTTGACCAAAATTGGGACTTTAGTCTTCCTTGCGCAGATTCTAATCAACGAAATGAAGGGCCCAACAAGCTCTGACAACAATCCTCGGTTCTTCCGTGATCTCTAGACTGACCTGTTGATTTCCTTTGTCTTTTGTCTCTACTTTGCTTCCTTATTCTACTTGAACTCTTTCCTTTTTCACCTCTTCAAATGAAGGGCCCAACTCTGGGACCAATTCCAGGATGCTCTTCCTTACTCGAAAAATGACGACTTTATCCTACCACTTCCTAGCAAGGAGTGAAGCTTCAACCATGAATGATCCGGATTTAGGAGCGGAATGAACTAATTAACATAATGAATACATTAAACACAAAGATATGAAGAATACCATAGATATCCAGTGAACAATATCTTCTATTGAATAATGAAATAGGATGAAACTGTAAAAAGGCATAACTGAAACACTTGATCGAATGGTGGTAGCTATCTCTGAGAAGAGATGTGGCTACTATGCACATCCTTCTGAGTATAATGGATTACAATGAGGCTTCAAAGGCCTTTTTGATATTACTCATGAATGCCAAAACCCTAGACATCCAAAAATGTAACCCTAGAAGGTGAAACACCAAAATTCATGTGGGCCCCTATGGGTAAGTTGGTACCTCAACTTCCCAGGGTCGTACATTTGGCATACAACCTCCATTTTAGGAACATGATATCCTGTTGGAAAGGTATTTCATAGAAATACACATTCCACCATCAAACTTTAACTCCATCTACAATTTGACTGTAGCGAGCCAAAAAAACAACGTTTAAGGCCCCAAAACAGCCCTGGAAGTACAACAAGATGTGTTGACATGAAAACATACAAAATAATCTAGTTGGATTAGGCAAGAGGCCACTGGTGTCCACTTGGAGGATGTGTGGGGCTTCAGACAACCCTAGAAGTGTAGAACCCACAATTACAAAGAAGTACAGAAGAACGTGATGATAAAAAATGGACAAGAGGAGCCAATTGGAATAGGTGGGTGACCACCAATATCCACCTAGATCAATCCTCCCCCCCTTAGGAAGAAATGGTTTGAATTGCATTGAGTTCCCCCATCAGGTGAGGAAACTTCTATTGGATTTGGCATCGAGTGAGCCAATTGCCTTTGTGTAGGAGTTTCCCTACCTTGACAACTCGATAAAGCTGGATCCTCTGTTGGAGAGTGCCCTTGGCCTGTGTGTCCACTATCTGATCAGTGGAGGCTTGTTCCATGTAGTCATAGTTGATCTTTATTGGAGTCATTTGTTCTGCGATCTCTGAGGTGTCCAATAATGGTGGAAAATATGGTCGAAGGACATCCACATTTAACATTGAATGCAGGCCAAGGAAGGGTAGAGTGTTGAGCTCAAAATCATTGCTACCCACAACCTTGGTGATAGTGTAAGGCCCATAGAAAAGTGGGTGAAGCTTTCGATGGGGCCCCATGAGACGCTCCTACAAATGTAACCAAAATTTGTTGCCAACCTAAAACTGTTGTGGTACCATGTGTTGATCATGGAGCTGCTTGTACTTAACATTGGTTTTCTGCAAAATCTCCCGGACCTGTTGGAGGATGTGTTGAATCTACTCAATGAATTTGGTGGCTTCGTCAATCACAAAATAATCATGGGAAGAGTCTGTCTGTGTAGTGGAAAGATGAAGTGCAACATCAATGGGTCCTAAGGGTTGGAATCTCAGACCCACCTGAAATGGGCTATGGTCGATGGAGCTATGGAGAGCCCTATTGTAATTGTGTTGAACATAGGGGAGAATCTCATCCCATGTACGTGGATTCTTAGAATTGTACATGTGCAAGATGTGCACAATCATCTGATGATGACCTATGTTTGGACATCAATTTGGGTGTGAAAAGCAGAGGATTTTGTGAGCTTGGTGTCCAACAGAGACCAGATACTCTACCAAAATGTGTTGAGGAATATGTTGTCCCAGTCGTAGATGATGGTTTGTGGTATCCCAAATTGAACCCACACTCATTTGAAGATGAACTTGGCAATATCTGCTACTATGATATTCTTCTTGCAGGCTGTGAGGATGGCCATATTCGAAAATCGATCAACGACCACAAATACATAGTAATTTCCTTGCTTGGTGGACATCAAGCTAGACATATAATCCATTAAGATGGTACCCAAGGATTTTTGGGAATAGGAAGAGGGGTGTATAAGCCTTTCTTCTTAATGGGTGGCTTGAAAATGGCACAGGAAGTGCAAGATCTGATATACTTGCTGACATCCTATCGAAGTTTTGGCCAATAAAAATGTTTCTGAAGAACAACCACAGTTTTCTCCACGCCAAAATGTCCTGCCACCCGATTGTAGTGGGCTTCCCAAATCATCTTTGAATTCTCTCTTGTAGGCACAAAGAGATGGCCCAGGTGGCATAAGAGTCTATCCTGAATGTGAAAATTGGTGACAGTTGCACCTGTACCCAAGAGATGATAGTTGGTGGCGAAGTTCGGATCTTGCTAATAATGTTGGGGCCACTCAAATGCTTCATGTCCACAAGAATGGAGCACAATGGTAAGTGTATCCATAGGAGGCCGACTGAGGCAGTCATCGACATGATTGGAGATACATGTCTTCTACTTGATGTTAACATGGAACTAGTGCAGGTAGGTGGACCACTTCTGATGGCAGTCATTCTGTAATTTCCCCTGTGTTTGTATGAACTACAGAGGCTTGTGATCAGTGTGTATGATCGTCTATTTTCCCAGAATGTAATTTTTCCATTAACGACCGGCTTGTACAATGGAATACATTTCCTTGTCATAGGTGGGGTATTTATGGACACTGTCAGAGAGTGTCTCACTATGGTATTCCATTGGATGCCTGTGCTGAGTGAGAACCACACCCACAACATACTGAGATGCATCAGTCTCAATCTTGAACGATTGTTGCAGATTGATGAAGGAGAGTAATGGAGCTAAGAATAATTGATTCTTCAGATCATCGAATGCTCATTGCTACTCCTTTCTCCACACTAACTTGTCCCTACCACCACCCTTGGTCACCTAGTTGAGGGCCCATGCAATATGGGAGAATCGCAACACGAACTGTCGATAGAAGTTGGCTAGTTCCAAGAAGCTCTGAAGAGCGATCAGTGTGGTCAGGGTTGGCCAGTCATAGATGACTTGGATATTAGTTGGATCAACACGTCCCCCATTCTCATCAACAATGTATCCCAAGTATTGGACCCTGTTCATGCCAAAAAATCATTTTCCCAAATTGGCATATAGCTTGTGCTACCGCAGAGTGCTCAAAACCTGTTGAATATGTCACATGTCCTCCTCCCACGTCCCATTGAAGATGATGTCATACAAATATACCACCACAAAAGAGTTGGTGAAGGGTCTCAATACATCATCCATCAACCTCATGAAAGTGGTTAGTGCATTTGTTAAGGCACAAGGCATGACTAGCCATTCAAAGAGACCTTATTTATATTTGAAGGTTGTCTTTCATACATCAATTGGTTCGATGGGAACCTGGTGGTAGCCAGACTTTAGGTCAATATTGTTTAAGAACTATTCCCCCTTGAGTTGGTCAAGAAGGTCATCAATCATGGGAATGGGGTACTAGTTCCTGACTATGATTTTGTTTAAGGCTTTGTAATCAATGCAGAGTCGCCACGTCCCGTCCTTCTTTTGCACCAATACAATCGGGCTTTTGCAAGGGGAGGATATGGGTCTGATGTTCCCCTTTTGAAGAAGCTCTTAGATATTTCTCTAGATTTCATCATTTTCCATCAACGAGCGATGATAGACTGGTCCATTAGGTAGAGGTGCACCAAGGGTCAGATAAATTGGATTCTTGAATTGGTAGTGTGTCAGTACCCTTGTAGATGAGGAGAAGATGTCTCTGTACTCTTACACGATTCTGTTCACTTACATCTGCTGCAAAGAGAGGCTCCGTGTAGAGGCCACAGATGTGGCGATGAACTTCTTCTTACTATGATCATAGATCATAAAGAAGACAAACTTCTCGGTCTGTGAGTTGATCTTACTACATTTCTTAGAAGATATTAAAGAAATAGTAGTAGGCGGCGCTACCTCTGGTATCCTGTACAATTTTCTACCCAAAGTAATAATAAAACTGCAGGGTCTAGACTCATACACACCATGGTTCTTCCACAAATATGGTGGTCCTAAAAGAACATCAAAAACTTCAAGGGGAGAAATATCAAACAGTGCCTCATCTTTGAAAGGATTGATGTTGTAGGGCAAATGACATTATTGGTTGACACAAATATCTCTTCCTTGGCAAAGCCAGCCGATGGTGTAGGGATATGGGTGCGGTGTCATTGGCAGGTCCAACCACTTGGTGACCTCTACTAAAATTAGGTTCTTTTGATTACCGCTATCGATAATGAAATGAAGCAGAGCCCCCTTTACTCACATCTACGAGTGAAAGAGCCATTCCCCTTCCTTTGGTTCTTCTGGTTCGCTTGGCCAGAATTTCGTGGTAGATATAGTGGCACTAGGTTCAACATCAATAATCCTCTTCTCTCCTTAAGGATTTGATTCAGAATTAGAATTGGCCTCTGACTCCGAATCCTTCAGTTTAGCCATGAGGGACTTCTTGGAGCGACATTCTTCAGTGTTGTGCTAAGGGATTTTATGGTACTCACACCATTTTCCTGTGTCTTTCTTCGTCTTCTCATTTCCCTTCTTGTGTTGTGGCTTGGACTAGTTTTCCTGAGGGTGACCATCTCGACTTGGTCCCTTACTGTGTGGGTGGGGGCTGCCTTTTCCCTGCTTCGACTGCGAGGGGTTTGCAGATCCAAACGCTTTCCTTTTTTTCTTTAATTTCTGCTCGATATTGTCAACATATCTATAAGTCATTCCCAATGAGGCAATGTCTAGAAACTCCATTTATGTTTGAATGTATCTATGAAAAAAAACACAGTATTTGAGCACTAGATGACACTTAGAGTCTTTGATACCCAATTTGGTGCGTATGGTATGGAAAGTATTGGTGAAATCTTGTACTGTCTGGTCCCTTTCTTGACATAGGGTGGTCCATCTGGTGTACTGGTCCTTGTAGCTTCCAACAGTGTAGTATTGTTCTTTAATGGAATCCCAGAAGGAGTCTCATTTAGGGGCCACCACCAATATTGCAGATTCCTCCATGACCCTTTTCTCAGAGTAAGTATCCCACCAGTCTTTAACATGAGGAACAACCTTGAGGAGTGCAAAAGTGATATTTTCCCTATCGAAAAAATTGTGGACCGAAAAATACCCTTCGATCATATTCAATTACTTATCTATAACATCTGCATCTATCAGTCCTTCAAATAATGGAATATCAAAATTTACTTGTACCTTGAAGGGGGTTGCATGGTCGCTTGATGAAGATGCTTCTCCTGTGGGAAGTCATCAAAGGATCTATGCGAAGTTGTCCATCATTTCATTCCTTTGTTGCATGAGGGCTTCCTCGAGCAACATTTTAATAGGATCTCCTAATCCATCATCTTTCTTTTTGTCCCCCATGGGTTGTTGTTGGGCTCAACGCGACTGCTATTTTAATGGATCGATTGGTTCGATTCCCAACTTCTTATACCTAGATCTTGGCAGGGACATGCACGAAGAAACATAAATGAAGAGAAGACTGCTCTGATACCACTGATCCAGATTTAGGAGGGGAACGAACTGATTAACAAACTAAATACAATAAACACAAAGATATGAAGAATAACATAGATATCCAGTGAACAATATCTTCTATTGAATAATGAAATATACTGAAACTGTAAAACTACATAACTGAAACACTTGCTCGAATGGTGGTAGCTATCTCTGAGAAGAGATGTGGCTGCTACGTTCATTCGTCTGAGCATAATGGATTACAATGAGGCTCTAGAGGCCTTTTTGATATTACTCATGAATGTCAAAACCCTAGAAATCCAAAAACCTAACCCTATAAGGTGAAACACCAAAAGTCATGTGGGCCCTTATGGGTAAGTTGGTGTACGTTGGTACCTCAACTTCCTAGGGTCATAAATTTTGCATACGACCTTCGTTTTGGGTGTGTAATAGCCCGTTGGAAAGGTATTTCAGAGAAAGACACATTACGTCGTCAAGCTCTAACTTTGTCTATAGTTTGACTGTGATGATCCAAAGAAACAACTTTTAGGGACCCAAAACAACCCTGGAAGTACAACAAGATGTGCTGACATGAAAACATACAAAATAATCCAGTTGGATTAGGTGAGAGGCCACCAGTATCCACTTGGAGGATGTGTGGAGCTTCAGACAAACTAAAAAGTGTAGAACCCACAATTACAAATAAGTATGGATGGAGTGATGGGGGTTGTTCGGTGATTATGGTGGTGGATGGAGTGGTATCAGGTTCAGGGTCATCCTAGATGTCAATGATCATTTGGGCCGCTCGATTCATTGCTCGAGTATGAGGGATGGTTGATGATATAGGTTGAGGGTTCTGAATCTTCATGGGGGAGAGCCTTGTCCTAGGTTTCTTGACCAACGTGTCTCTAATGAAAGAAACTTTTAGGATGTCATTGAAATCTTTACCTGTCAACATAGCTTTCTCTGGAAGCTGCGGGAACATGGGAAATGTTCTCTTCTTGTGTTCTAGCGACCGTGTCTCTTCATCATCCTCCTCTAAGTTTGTATGCATTGGAGCATATTTATTTTTCTCCTTTGGGCTCGAGCTTGGTCCTAGCTCTGCTTCCTATCCTTTTTTCTTCAAGAGCTCCAAGGGTAAAAGATAGTGCATTCCCAACTTGTGTGGTTTGCGCTTCACTCCTGGCCATGAAATGACCTCCTTGTCAAAGGCCTCTTCATCCAGGTAGAATGATAACATCTGGGAGTGGAAGTCTTCTAACTTGGCATGCCTTGGCTAGACAAAGGTGTGGTGGTAGTTAATGCTGAACACGATGTTCCAGGTGTTCAAGTTGAGAAATTCCTGAGGTATGCACAACCTATGAGTTGCATCAAGCAACCGATTATACCATTTTAAGAACATTTCATTGTTGAATGTTGTGTTCTTCGAGTCTGAACTTGAGTGCAAAGGCTCGAACATATTTTCTAGTCGACCTTTATCTACTGGTGATAGCGGTCTTCCTGAAGGTGGCATCCACTTCATCACGGAGAACACAATTAGCAGGTATCCATAGGTGAAGGTTCCACCCTTCTCCTGAGTTTCTTCACATTCTACCAAGAGTTCTTCAAGCAAGTAGCTACACCAGTTGAATACTGCTCCATTGGCGCAAAAATCCGCTACCGACAAGGAATCCAACATGCACTCACCCTTGTAATATGACCACATTACCTTGATAGCAATCACATAGAAAGTTTTTCTGACTATCTCGGGTAGAATGGGGTCAATCTTGGCTGTGCGCCCCCCTCTATGAGTATGAAACATTTCATACAAAATGGGTTCTCCCTTTTTATTCCCATGTTTAATGGAACCTTGAAATCCTTTTGATACGTCTTCTCCTTCGATGGATAGGCCCGTGAGTTGATGTATATCCTCTGCATGTATGGAAAATCGTCTGTCAAGCCATTAGATCTTCTCATGTATGCGACTAATGAGGAACTTAGTACATCACACAACCTCACCAGTAGTGATGAAAATTGAAAAGTCTCGAAGATTCATGATGCTGGAGTTGAAGAGGTTGATGAACTCCGACTTCGACAAGAACTACATCCCTCCCAACTCATCTAGAGCCACATTCCAAAACATGTCAATGTTCAATTTTTGGAACAGGACCTAGTCTGTTAGGTCAAGGTTGATAGGTTTCACTTTCTCAACCTTTCCCTTGAGATCACCCACAATCTCGACCCGAGGATCACATGGCTCATCTGACACTGCATCTTTGGAAACTAAACTCATCCTTCCTGTAGCTCTCAACATAGTGACTCTAGACTGTCAATAGAATTAGACAGGCTAACTGGGATTCAAGATCACGACTGAAGGTCGAGGGATCGCATAGGCATGACTAAAATTCAAAAATCGCAAGGCACATATTTCCCTCTGGGAAACAATACGTCTTACATCGAGTTCACACAAACTTATACTTAGGCTTAGCTGGGAAGTTATGTAATAACTTCTAAGGCCACTCATTATTAATCTTATAGATGCAATCAAAAGCTGAGTTGTCTAATGAGACTATTTAACGGGGTAAATCTATTTGGTGATTTTTGCATTTACTGAGAAAGTTGGACATCGACGTGGCTGGCTTCAAACCTTATCATTTGAACAGGTGATAATCCTGGTGCAAATACCAATGTAAACTTTGCATATCACGGCTTTATGGTATAACCAAGTTCAGACTGATTATTGTAGAAATCATAAAGGCTATGACTGGACCGGGTGCGTGTGGCACATGGACTAGGATTGTGTCTGGATTCTCTCTCCCTCTGACCATAAAGGGGTCCCCGTCACATTTAATGACTATCTTTAATGGAATTATGGCTCTTCTGATCCTACACTACTGAGTAAGAAGTTCTGCACCAAATTAACACTTATATGGAAAAATGAAATACATGTCGTAGCGCAACAATGAACACTCCGAATTTATTAACTAAATTCAAATAAATTGCAAAAAATTCAAATCTAACTACTATACATGACCCTTTGGACTAGAGAAACAATCCTTTAGCTCAGTTATGAGAAATATAGGGTTTTAGGTGAGCGCCATTCACCCATCTTGGCTGAAGTATACCATCCAGTTGAGTGAGTCCGATTGTGCTAAAGTGTCAGATCTTCACAACTATAAATGGGCCCAACTAGTGCATGCACAACTTTCCTAGATGTTTCTGGTATCGAATGTCATAAAGTAGGACCTTGTCTCCTTACGCAAATGTTTTAGTCTTAATGTGACTGTCGTGCCAAGATTTATGCCTTGCTTTCTCAAATGATTGATGAAATTTTGCTAAAAACCTAGTCTCATCAAGTTCTTGCAACTTTGTAACCCTCTGTGCGACTGATTCATCCTCTGACATGTATGTAATCTATGCAATGTATAGAATCGGGGTAACGAACTCTGCAGGTACTACAACCTCTTTCCCATAGACTAACTGAAATGGAGTATACTTGTGGAGTTTCTTTGTGGTTGTCCTGTAAGCCCATAAAATTGTTGTGACTTTGTCATCCCAATCTTCCATGTTTGTGCAACAAACCTTCGTTAATCCTCTCTCCAGAATCTCCTTAATAGCCTTTACTGTGCCATTGGATTGTGGGTGGTAGGGGATACTTTTATGATGTTGGATTAATAACTCTGTTGTAATATTTTCTATTGTACTACTGATAAAATGACCACCCTAATCATTGGTCAGACTCCTAGGACATCCAAACAGAGTGATAATGATTTCAAAAATAAACTTGGCAACAGTATCGATCAAGAAATCATGAACATATGCTGTCTCAACCCATCATGTAAGATAATCAGTTGCGGTAATAATATACAGGGACTTTGAGTGCTTAGTCATGGGGTTGATTGGCCCAATGAAATCAACTGCCCACTTCTCAAATGATTGCAGATCTCAAACTGGTTGAAGAGAGAATTCATCTCATTGTGATGGCTTTCCTACTCTCTGAAAGACATCGCAAGATATATCATATTCCTTCGCATCCTTGAAGAGTGTGTCCCACCATAATCCATCTTGGAGGACTTTATGAGCAGTGGCCTTTCCTCCAACATGGCATCCCACAACTCCACTATGGCACTCCCATAGTATGTCTTGTCTTTCATGGTCTAAGACACACCTCCTGAGGATAATATCTAGGCCCAACTTATACAATTGCCCCACAATAAATTGATAGTCTGTTGCTCGAACTACCATATGGTGTTTCTGAGTTGTGGTGTACGTTTCTGGGCAGACCCCTATACTCAAGAAAAATGTTATCTGTAGTCTTCCTTGCGCAACTTCTAATCAAAAAAATGAAGGGCCCAACAAGGAGGGAACGAAGAATCATTTGAAGAAACAAAGGGACTAAATCCTTTGAAATTCAAGTAGTTTCAAGCTGTAGAGGAAAGTTCCTGAGTGTCAGGAGGGCACGGAAAACTGTTAAAGGAACGAAGGGCCCAGACCCTTAGAATTTGAGTGAGTTGGAAGCTCAAGAGAGATAATGTAGTTGTGCATAGAGCCTCTGCAACATGTGTAGAGGAGGTGAACCTTTCGAGTTCCATTTTTTAGAGAAGCGCAAGTGTGCACCAGGGCCAAAGTCCCTTGAAGTTGGAAAAACTTAGGAGGAGTAGCATTTTTCCAAAGCGCAAGCCAAGGCCAAGCTGACATCCTTGCAGAGGAATATTCAAAGGCCAAACCTTTGAAGAGTTTGATAAAATCCTTCTTTTGAAGGAAAGCATAGAAATAGTGGAGGAGGAAGCTACATGAGCCATCAAATCAGAGTCTAGACAGAAGGAGGAGCATGCATGGAGAAAAAAGGATCTCATCTGTCATATCTGAGTGCGAGGATTGACTACCATTTGATCTAGGTAAGGTGCACATGGTTTAACCTTGGAAGTCTTTCAGAATTTGTAAGTTTGGAGATTTTCAAGTTTATATTTTGGAGGAGACGTATTTCCAAAAGTCCTAGGGATCTGAAGAAAATCTATACCATTCATTAGTAAGGATGCATGTTAGTGGATCGCTAAGTCCAGAAGATCGACCATACAGGAGCCCAAAAGTGAGGAGTGTTCAAGACTCCCAAAGCTCCAAAGAGTGGAGAAGATTCTCACTATTGATCGGGAAGAGATACGTGGTAGTAGATCCCAAGTCACTCTTGAGGCTTGGTACTCTGGAGGAAATAGAGTACAGAGTCGTGAGGACTCCCGATGGCCCAAAGTCTGGAGTTAATCTAGGCCATCCATTTGAGAGGGACACATGACAATAGATCCTGCAGTTTGGAGGCTTGGAACTCCAGAAGATTTGGGGTGTTGTACAATGGAAGGCTCTGAATTCCTGGAGCCCAGAGTAAGTATGAACCGTTGATCTATGACGTGAAGACAATCATCTGATCTATGAATTTGGCGTTCGACACTTCACAATTTTGAAGCATTGGAGCAGGGGGAACTCCTGAAGCCCGAACTCCCAAAGAGATTTTGAACCATCGATATCGACACTTGTTAAGGACCGTTGATCTTGTTTCTTGTTGTTCGACAAATCATGATTTTATGCATTCGTAGGAGTTGAGAAGTAAGAAATGTAGATCTCCCGGAGCCCGTAGCTCCGAAGCATTGGATTAGCGCCTTTTGGGTTATCGCCTGGTCACAACTCGCAATCACATAAGGATTTGGCTGAAGAGAGGGGTATAGGGACTAAAATTGACATTTAAAGGTAAAGGGGCTTAGGAAAAGGTTTCTTCAGGTTCAGTAGGAACCAGTGAGCTGATTCGGCTCTTGAATTTGAACGATCCTAAACTTAGAGGTCGGGCAGACCCTAGTAGGTGGTAGGGGTTTAAATCAAGTGGTATTAGAGCCTAATAATAGTTTTTGTCTGAAACCATCAAGTGGTATCTGTTGGGTGTAGGCCTATTTTGAGGAGAAGCTATGTTTGAGGGAAAAACCCAGAATGGGAAAAGTATAGCTGGAAGGAAAAGTAGCACGTGTGAGGAATGCATGCAAGGAAACCTAACCGTATTAGGGTTAGGATTTTTTTAAGATATTGTAATGGATGATAAGACAAGAAAAAGTATAAATAAGTACCTAGGAGGTCTAGGTCAATTGTGGTTCGAGGATGGTAGAGGAGACTGTTTTGCATAGCTAGGAGAAAGATTGTAAGATCTGTTATCTTTTTGTAAGCTATTGAGTTTTAGGAGAGTCAAGCAATTTGGTCTCGAGTGTTAGATCATAGGCTACAGATCCTGGTGTGATCTAGTCATCCTCATCAAGATTGTGGAGCCTATAGGGATTGTAATATCAGAGACTATAGTGCACGTGACGCTAGATATTGCAGAACCATAATAAAAGATCTTAAGAGCCAAATCTTTGTGGACGTAGCCCAGGAGGGGGTGAACCATGGTAGATCATGTGTTATGTGAAATGCTTATGGTTTATGTATTTGTTGTCAATGGTTAAATCGTAGATGAATGTCTTGATGAAGTAGTTAGATCTGTTTATTTACATGCATGAACAAAGTCCGACAAAGTATTTAATATAGATGGATTTTATACTAATTGAATGAAGATCACAAAGTATGATCCCATATCCCCACTCATTCCCAGACTATAAGCACTTGAGCATTGCAGTCACCCATAGAACTATCTCGGGTGAGACTGCGCAATACACTCTGTGTGTTGTGTTGCCTTCTGGTTTACCATGAGGGCTGATAGTTTTAGAGGGATTTGTTGGAAACTTGTTTAGATTTGAACCTCGATCAGCCAAAGAAGTAGGAAGAGAGAGTAATAACCAAGAAATGGTTCTATTGCTGGCTAAAACTGCATGGGATTGAGTGAGTAGGATCCATGAAAGGATCATGCACAAAATGAAACTATAGAAAGGAATGTTTAGACCATCGAATCCCTTGAAGATAAAGATCGGAAGTTGGTTTAAGACAAATGAGTTGTAGTTTGCACAGAAAGACAACAAAAAATCTAAAATAACACCGCACAAGTACGTATTTAGCGACTTGCATGAAGTATTTTTCTGTGATTTCCCACATGTGTTGCAAGAGTGGATATTGAGGTTGAAAGAAAACCACGTGAGAAATTAGATCAGACAACTAGAGTGGAATCCTATGGAGATCGCATAGTTACAAAAATTTGATAACAAATTCATGCACGAAGTATATTTCTGGTTAGACAGTATTGTTGCAGGATTTATCACAGAATTTGCAGTACACACCATGAAGTCTTACAACACAACAGAGAAAGAGTTCCTAAGAGTATCATGAGGAAGGTATATTAGATCATTGTATACTTCCATAAATATCTTACTGTATAACAAAGGTGTAATGACTATGGAGGAAGACAACTAAACTTCCTTGCATGCATCGGGGAAGGGGGGAAGCACTGACAAGAGCTGAAGAAATGGATAAAGGAAATAAGGAGGAGGCCTTGGACCCAATCATGATGGAATAAGATTAAGTCAAGAAGATCATGGAAACAATTGGAAAAACGTGCAGTGTAGTACCCTACCAATATAAGATGAATAATAAGAAGAGAGCCATAACAGAGAGAGAGGGCTTGGAAAGCGATGAAGAAGAGGTAGAGGATCTCCAGGTTGTGGAGCAGATTGAGAAAATATTGCACACAAGATAGGAGAGGAAGATGAGAGGTCCAAGGGAAGGAAAAAAGGTATAAATCCTATCCATGTTAGTGTCAATGTGGAACACATAAACCCATGTGCCACTAATACACCAGAAAGAACACCACCATTTAGACAACCGAATTTTAGTGGAAGAAGGACAGCAGGAAGTGCACCAAAACAAGGAGCAAAAACTGGAGGAGCCAGTTCCAAAAGTAGTAGTCAAGTATATGCACCATGCCAAGGTCGTAGTCCATCACCGTTCAAAATGGAAGGACATGATCCCACCATTAGGTTACCAGAATTTCGGGGAGAGGCATCAGAGGATCCTGAAAAGCACTTGTTTATCTGTGAGAAGATTTGGGAAGACAAGCAGATCACAGATGAGGATACAAAACTTGCACAGTTAGATATCACACTAAGAGACCTCGCACTAGATTGGTACATGAGCTTAGCTATAAACAATCCACCATGAACAACAAGGATGATTGCAGATATCAAGAAGCTACTGATAAAAGAATTTCAGAAACCTAGTTCAGAAGATCAATACATGAATGAGATGATTGATATCAAATGAAAACTAGGAGAGTCTGATTGGGAGATTGATCAAAGGTTCAAATGTTTGAAGGAAAAATTGAAGTATGTCATGCCGGATATGCAACATAGACATTTTTTTTTGAATTCACTGCTACCACACTTGAAATAACCATTGAGGCAACATAAAATTCAAACTTAGGCAAAGGCTCTACAGGAAGCCCTACAACTTGAAGAGAACTAGTACCAAAAGACATATCCAACAATAGAGGAGCTGAAGGAGGATATGTAGAACCTCACATTTCAACTAAACCATAATAGGGGCAAAGAGAAAAAATAATTTGTTTGGTGTACCACATGCAGGATGAAAGGACACCACAAGAATGAGTGCCCAACTTTCTTGTAGTACATGGAAACAGGGCTACCAAGCCCTTTACCTATAGGAGGACTATGGTGCGAGATATTTAAAACACATAGACATGATACATATCATTTTCCAATGATGCAAAATTATTAGACAGTACCCAAGAGTTCATATTTCAACTTTTGCAAATTAGTGGGTCATGATAACAAATATTGTAGGACAATGGGCTTGATGTGGGAAAGAACGCCAAACACCTATAGGGTGCATATGTTGGCCCTTGGTTATGAAAGCGAGCGAAGATCAAGGAATAAAAGGCAAAACTTGAACTATGTGGAAGACACAGTGACTGTTACTGGGTCGAAGTGAGTAAAAGAGTAGAAAGAAAGAATGAAGTAAAAGGAAGCAAGACGTTGGATGAGGATTTCGAGGATGACAGATATTAGTTTTAATATGCTCTGTGGGAGGATATAGGAAACCATTGCCAATTCGAGTAAGCTGACGTCCCTAGATCTTGAGGAAAATATGCTTACTGGCAGGATACCAGAATCCATAGGAAATCTTCAATCCCTTTCATACATTGACTTGAGTGTAAACAATTTAACCAGTAGCATACCTGAATCCATAGGAGAACTTCAATCCGTTCAGTGCATTTTATTGAGTTTAAAAAATTAAGTGGTAACATACCCGAATTCATACGAAATGTTCAATCCCTTATGAGCATTGGTTTGAGTTTAAACAACTTCACTGGTAGCATACCCAAATCCATAGGAAAGCTTCAATCCCTTATGAACATTGATTTTAGTTCAAATCACTTAACCGGTAGCATACCCGAATCTATAGGAAAGCTTCAAGCCATTATGGACATTGATTTGAGTTCAAACAACTTAACTAGTACCATACCCAAATCTATAGGAGAGATTCAAATCCTTATGAGCATTGACTTTAGTTCAAACCACTTAAACGGTAGCATACCAGAATCCATAGGAAAGATTCAATCCCTTTCGTTTATGTATTTGAGTTCAAACAACTTAAATGGACAAATCCCTCATAGCTTAGGTCAATTAAAGAATCTCCATGAGTTATATTTGGATAATAATAATATTTATGGTGGTATAGTTGAGAGTGTTAGTGGTTTGGTTTCTCTAGAAACATTGGATGTCTCTTATAATTTATTTAGTAGATCTTTGGATATAGCCTTTCCATTTTCTTTCAAGTACCTTGTTGCTCATTCTAATCAGTTTTGTGGTACTTTTCCATCACTTTTAATTAATTTCCCTCAACTTCAACTATTGGATTTAAGGGAAAACAAATTGATAGGGGAGCTTCTATCTCACCAACTTGCAAGTCTTGGATTTATCCAACAATAACTTCAGTGGGAGAATACAATCTAATCTTGAGCACATCAAAGGATTTAAAGTCAATAAATATTTTATTGATATATTCAATGATAGTAAACTTTATTATGAACTAAGGATTGACATGAAAGGAATTGTGTATAATTTTCCATATGTGTTGCTGACAAATACAATACTTGATTTGTCGAGCAATAATCTTATTGGAGAAATCCCTGCAAGCATGGGTACCCTAAGTGGCTTGCGACCATTGAATTTATCTAGGAATGAATTGAATGGACACATACCTGCTTCTCTTGGTAACATATCTACTTTGGAGCAGTTGGACTTGGCCCAAAATAGTTTGGCTGGATGTATTCCTCAATATATCTCTCAATTATCTTGGTTGGCGTCTCTCAATGTTTCATCTAACAATCTGTGTGGGCCAATCCCAACAGGCAAGCAATTCAACACATTCAATGAAGCTTCATTTCAGAGGAATAAGTTCTTATGTGGGTATCCTTTCCAACCATGCAAACATCAAAAGCAAAGTCCAATGATGGATGATAATAGTAAGAGTAATGTTAAAGAAGGATGGTTGAGGCGTGTCGATGAAAATATGTCATTGATAGCATTGGGGATGGGAATGGGTATTGGATTTGGGGGAGTTGTTTCTATGTTTATTGCATGGCAAAAAGCTAGAAGTTGGGTGGTGCCCCCTAATAGACGTCCATTTTATGGAGTGTACCGATTTCCTAAATAAGAGACACCTAAACTTCTACCCATTACTCCACAAAATAATTTTGTTATGCATTATTGTATTTTTTCCATAATAGAAAGTTTTGCTATAATTCATGATTATGTTGTATTTAGAATTAAATTAAATATATATACATTTACTTTTGTTGTAAATTATTATGTTTTATTTATCATAAAATTATCAAATATAAACATAAAAGTTGATATATATAGAATTTAAAAATTAATATCATGACTTTGTTATGATTTAAAAATTAATACCATGATTTTGTTATGATTTGAGATGTCTTTTAACTATATATATGACTTGAAATGTATAAAACCTCTTTTAATATCCTTATAAAATCATAGAATGTTTTTTTTATCACATTTTTATGTTTGTTAGTTTTTAATAATAAATCAAGCTTTTATCACTTTTATATAATTTTTTTTTTAATATTATTAATTTAAATCTGTTTTAAAAAATGTATATATGTTTGTTTTTACACATTACAATAACTAGTACATTCACAATTTTATAAAGTAAATAAAATACAATAAAATGTTTACTTAAATCTTAGAAAAAGTGTCTAAACATAAGATTTTGTGGTTGATAATTTAGAAATGTTTTATTTTCATCATGCTCAACAAACAAATATTAATTTTTCTTATAAACATACATTGAAAGGTTGATTTTTCCATTTCAGATAGTTTATATGATTGTTTTTTAAATTAATATACCATGTTCACAACTAATAATAGAATATGTTAAGGTGATTTCAAATAGTGATATTGATGACATAATTTATTGGCAACTAGTTTAAAATAAAAACCACTAGTTTAAATTAAAAACCACCATACCAAGTATTAATGCATAGGTTTCTTGAGTGGTACTAATGCATAGGTTTTTAATATTTGAATTAATGCATAGATGAACTACAAAATGGATGGTTCCTCCAAAACAAATTACATTACACAAACTTAATTTAATAATTTGAGAATCAATGTTACTCAAATGAACTTATCTTTATATTACATATACATTTTCATATAAAATTTAAATTAGTGTTAGTTGTTATTATGAGCCCATAAAAAAATGTCCTTTATACAATTTGTTCTTTTAATAGCGTGTAATACTTTCTTTGGAACTAAAATGTTAGTTAAATTTAATATTTTATATGTAATTAAATTGTTAATTAAACTTAATTAATAATAAATAATAAACATTTCATTATATGTTATATTGTGGGAGGTAGTGCTTTTGTTTTTGTAAGTGAGTGTAGGAATTTATATTACTGAAAATAATATGATACAAAAGGTCAGCCTCCTGGTCTGTCTAGAAGGAAACTAGATCGGGGGGTCCCTAGTTGCGCAAGTTGAAAGCAACGATGGATGGTTCTGGTCTGCCACCAAGGGAAACTAAACCAGACCTTCCATGTTCAGTTGGAGAAAAAGCATATACATAAAAGAAGAAACTAAGACCATCCTCCTAAACCAGAGCATGAAAGATATCTTAGCTAACCTGACAAAGCCTTGCATTACTGCCTATAGAATACCACATCATTGATCTAGAACTATGAAGTGTTTCTGCACCCGAGGTTGCTCCTTCCCACCATACGCCTGGCTCTTGTTATCTTCCTTCTGTGAGGTCGTGCGAGTCTTCCTGATTTGAGTTGGCGCACTGTGTCCATCGGCAGGCGTGATGTCCATGTGATGGACATAACATAGGTAGAGGTGGAACTGGGTTGCCAATTGCTCCATCTTGCATTTCTGGTCCTTCTCTACCTCTACTAATAGTTTGATAATAGTTTCTAGACTGTTGATGCAACATAGGATCTCGTCCAACATTTTCTTGTTTTGCTTGTTATCCTCTTGCATGGATTCTTCACTTTCTGAAATCACTTTTTCGATCATCATCTTAGTTAGCCACGCCATCTCCATCGTTTTGTGGAAGAGGGTTTTCCTGGGTTGTGTGGCCCCCAGATCAATTACCTAGTCTGCTTCCTGTACCAATGCATTTGACGCTTTGCCTTTGCAGTTGTTCTTTAATTCCTGTTCCCAACGGGTGATAGTTTCCTTCCCCTTCGATGCAACCCGAGTTTGGAAGGTACCCTCTACATCTTTCGTGGCCTATGCCATTCTTGTTAGCTGCCGTGGACTATTAGGGACTTCCTTCCCAGGGGGGTTCTTTAATCTGTGAATTTTCTTTATACACGCCATCCCACTTTTCCTGCTGTAGCTCCTATGTTGGTTACTCATCCTGTGCCTAACTTCCTAGGTATTCTTCCTTTCCCTCCCCTTGACTCTATGATAATCCCTTATGTTGCGCTCCTTTTGATTGCATCTATTTTTTCTATCCCTCTTATTATTGACCTTTCCCCGTAGTGAGACTGTCCTTTCAATCTTGGTTTCTTGCAGTGATGTGAGATTCTGTCAATTTTCCTATTAAGGATCGTATAATCATGATGGGTCGTCTTTTGTCCATGTGCGATTACTTCCCTTGCTCGCTTGTGATCCGATTGTGCTGCTCTCTGTACCTGTACCTGGCTTGGTGGATCGATCCTTGTTATCATCTGCCCCACATGCCTCACATCATGCATTGCATGTGACTTGTTGCCTGGCCTTTCACTCGTGATTTCCCCACGCCTCTTACTGGCATAATTTCCTTGCTTCTGGTAGTCCGTCTGTTGCTTATTATGATCTTGCATAGTAATTAGTGGCATAGTTTTAGGCAATCCTATCCTACTTGGGGCCCGTGTCCCTTCCACGAGGCATTGTAATGTCCTCCTCGAAGTGACCTTCCATGCTTAAACTATCTTCACGATCTTTTTCCGCAAGGTGGTTGCAGTTTGTTCTGAGTCGACCATCCAAAATGTTGATCCAGGTATCGTCTAGTTCTAGGCCTTCCTTGCCGACCCCATCGTTGGAAAGACTGTCTACTAGCGCATTCGATGACCTGTGCACCCAGTGCAACTCCACTATATTTAGAGTTCTCAGATGCTCCTGGATTTTTTGTAGGGAGTGTGAAAGGTGCTAATGGTGTTAAACCTTGCCCACTCTGGTGCCATTTTGGAGTTTTTTTGTCATGTTGATAACCAGGGTGGAGTCACCTTCCATGATGGTGTTTGTCATCCTTTCCAACTTAGGATTTCAAGGCCAAGTTACAGGGCTCCAAATTCCGCCACGTTGTTGGTTGATTTTCCCATGCTCCCAGCATACAGTCGGATGATGTTGCTTCCACTGTCTCTGATCACTCCACCTACCCCTGCCACTCTTGGATTTCCTTTTGCTGCCCCATCAAAGTTCAGATTGAGGAACCCTAATAGAGGAAGAGTCCAGTTGCAGTTTCCTATCTGGAGTTGTGGGTTGTGCCAATCTTTCAGTTGGAAAAAGTACAAAATACGAGAGTCTTGGTTTGTGAGTTGCACTTTCTTTGTCTTGTAGTTGTGGCTCTGCACCATTTATATTATTTGAGAGACTATTGTCTCCTTTATCCTTTCTACCGGTGTGCTTTCATTCCTGTAGATGCATCGGTTCCATTCTTTCCATATTGCCTAGATGATCATCCTCAGTGTTAGATTCCAACAGAGGTTCACCATTTCATTTTCAATGTAACCCTCATTCCAATTGTTGATGGTTATGTTGATGTTCCCTCGGATCCTATTGGATCGTGAAAGATTCCTGCCACCCAATCCCAAATCTTTGTTGTGTAACTGCATTCATCAAGGAGGTGGTTAGTTGTTTCCTCCTTGTCTAGACAAATATGGCAGCGAGAGGGACCTATGAAACCCCTTTTCATGAGGTTCTCCCAAGCTAGAATTTAGTTATGTAGAACTAGCAATTTGAACATTTTGATTTTTGTCCATTGGGGGCTTTTCCAAAAATTTTCCCACTGTTGCTCCAGATTTTCTTGGTCCTGACCCACGATGTAATATCGTGCTTCTTTTAAGTTGAATTCACCCCCATTTTTCATGCCCCACCTCAATTGGTCCTCTTCTTCCGAGACGCCAATTTTCCTTTTTCCCAATTCCTCCTCCACCTCTTTCATTATTGTTTCGGTCCGAGCTCTATTTTGTGGGTTAAGTTTGTCCTAGATCCTCCATCTAGTGCTGCCATCCCTTTTCTTCCAGTAATGATGGATTTTTGTTTTGCCTTGCTCAATAATTTCCTATTGAAGCTCCTCCCTGTCCGATTTTTCCATTCTGGGTTACTGTTTCCATGCATCCTCCCAAAACCTTTTTGTTCTACCATTTTTTACTTCCCAGAAGCTGTGTTTCTGGATCCAGTTCTTATTTCGCCAGAAATATTCCAGATGGTTCATCCCTCCTTTGTGCCCATGAACCAAATTCTTTGATGGTCTTTTATGTTCGATGCATACTTGGCCTTCCATTGGTTTTCCCACGGTACCGATTTGTCTTTTACCCATCTCCACCAGAGATTTTCCCCGTAGGCTTCGTTGGTTACCTTTGGGTCCTGTAACCCTAGGTCGCCTTTGCTTTTTGTTCTGCATACCTTATCCCAGGCCACCAGGGCCCATTTATTTTTATGTTCTGTACCGCACCATAGGAAGTCTCATTGGATGGCTCTTATCTTTTGTAGAATTTTTTTGGGGGCTGGGAACACTGACATCATATACGTCAAAATTGCTTGAAGAACCGTTTCGGTGAGGATAAGCCTTTTGGCCAGGTTTAGGGATCTATATGTCTAATTTTTTACCCTCTCATGCATTTTTCTCATAACTCCTTCCCACGTATCCTTTTTGCAAGCTCTGTCCGTTAGGGGGATTCCCAAGTATTTCGTTAGGATCATTTTACATTCAAACCCTAGAATGTTGGCCAAGTTTCGCTCAATTGTCGAATTAGTGTTGAAGAAATATATCATGGATTTGGAGTGGTTGATTTCAACCCCCGAGGCATCCCCAAAGTCTTTTAAGATTATTTTAAAAGCCTTTTCTTCCTTTATTGTGGGTGTGCCATGGAGTAGGGTGTCATCAACAAACTGTTGGTGTGTGGAGGTTGGACAATTTTCAAAAGGTTTGATGCCTTTTATTTCACCAGTTGCAATTGTTATTTTTATTCTTCTGCTCATCCCTTCCATCATTAGAATGAACAAGAAGGGGGACAGCGGGTCCCCTTGTCTTATGCCTCTGGATGGATAGAAGGTTTTGGCTGGGGCCCCATTGATTAGTAGCAAGTAGCTTGTCATTGAGACTTGGGTGACTATCTAGTTGATCCAGTGTTGGTCAAACCCAAAAGCTTCCAATGTCTTAGCCATGTATTTCTAACTTATTTTGTCGTAAGCCTTCGCTAGATCAAGTTGGATTATCATCCCCTCTCTCCTTTGGCTTTTCAACGTGTGAATGATCTCATGGGCTTGGATGATATTGTCTAGGATTTTTCTTCCTTCCACAAAACCCAGCTGTTCCTGTGAAACTAGTGTGGGAAGGCATGGCTTCAGTCTACTGGCTATGACTTTGGAGATTATCTTGTAAACAACATTGCATAAAGCTATAGGCTTGTAGCGGTCTGGGTCCTAGCTTCATTTTCTATCAGGATTAGAGTGATCATTATGGAATTTAAAGCTTTCAGGATGGATGATGATCGCTTGGAGTCCTCTACCACCCCGTAAATATCATGCTTAACCATTTCCCAGCAGGCTTTGAGTAATTCCACTATGAAGCCATCCGGGTTTGGGGCCTTTCTGTTGGGCATCTCCTAGACCACTTGGTCAATTTCTTCCTTTGCGATGGTTTTGTTTAGGCCAGCATTTTTCTCCTCTGTGACTAGCTTGGGGATGTACTAAACTGTTCTTTGTATGGCCTTAGATTTGTCTTGTTTGGGTTCCTGGGCTATCCCATGGAAGTGGTTGATGAATGTATTCTCAATTTCCCGGTGGGTTTCTCTTTCGATCATGTCTTGATCCCTAATCTTCAAGATTTTGTTATGGGATCTTCTTGCAATAATTGTAATATGAAAAAACTTGGTGTTCCTCTCCCCTTCCTTTAGCCACCTTATTCTGGAGTTTTGGCGCCATAGGGTTTCTTCCTGTTGGCATCTTGCTTCCCATTCCTAGTTCATTTGGGTCTCTTCTTTGTTCCTACCCTTTGTGTATCCCTCTTCGATGCATTGTTCCCATAGTTTCCTCATTCTGTCCTCGATGCTCTTTTTCCCCTGGTTTATATTTCTAAAGACTTCCCTGTTCCACTCCTTGAGTTTTTGTTTGATGTACTTGAGTTTTTTGTAAAGTTTGAACATCCTTGTCCCTTGATTCGGTAGTTCCTCTCACTACCATTGGTTGATGTTCTCCTTGAAGGTAGGATGGTCGATCCAGAATTTCTCAAATTTAAATGGTTTGTTCTTTGGTGTGGTTTGAAAATTAGCTTCTAGTTGAATTGGTTAGTGATAAGATCCCCCCCAAGGGAGGATGCTGCAGTGCAAAGTTAGTCTCTGCAACATGATTGATTCTGACACCAAGAATCTGTCTAGCCTTGTAGCTACTTGGTGGTGACCTATTCATTTGTTGTTTGAGGTGAACTGACCATTGTTGGTCCTAATGTCCACGAGCTTCATTGTGTCAATGAAAGCTGAGAATTCTTCCGCATCTCTATCCAGTCTCCTGGTGCCCCCTTTTTTCTCAACGAGTGTAGTGATGATGTTGAAATCCCCTTCTAGGATCCAATGGAGGTTGTAGGTACAATCCTTTATATTCTCTAGGTCAAGGAGCAATCTTCATTTTTCCTCCATCACCTGGGGGCCATACACATTAGTGCATAGAATTTCCTCTCTGTTCCCTATAATTTTCATATTAACAGAAAGTGTGTGTCTCGTGGTTTCTGCTGCAAGTAGGTTCACCGATTGTGGGTTCCACAAGGTGAGGATAACTCCCACCATCTGTTGGCTTTCGACAACCAACATCTTGTACTTACTCCAATGTTTTTTACTTATTGTTTCCATTCTCTCTAAAGTGCATTTTGTCTCTTCAATGAAACATAGGTCAGGTTGTTCCTTACTCAGTCTATTTTTAAGGATTTGTTGCTTTCTTGGGATGTTTAGGCCTCTTATGTTCCACGTTATAATATTCATTTAAACATGTCGGGGGGGAGTTGGCGAATATATTTTTGATCTTACCTAAGTTTATCAGTAGGGCTCCTAGTTCTTGTAGGGATACACTATCTGATTTTCTACCTTTCTTCCTCCTTGCTTGCTTGGGTGAGTGTTGTGGCTGTCCATTGCCTGTTTTGATTCCCAGGTGTCCTATATTGCATGCATGCGCTTGATCCCTCTGGATTCCGCTTCCTCCCTTAGGAGGAAGAGATATTGAATGCAATTCAGTTTCTCCACTGACACATTGTCTACTCCCTACCTTTTCCATTGCTCCAGTATATTCGATAGATATATTTCTTCCCTTTCCACAATGTCTCTGAGATTTTTGTCCTCTGTTCTTACCTCACTTGGATTGATCTCTCAATCTCCGTATTCTTCCTACATTGGGGTGTTGGCATATTTGTTTCCTCCTTCCCTGGGACTTGCTCTACCTCCCTGTTCTCCTTTGCTGCTTGGAGTTTCTGTGTTCTCCTGAGTTGCATGTTCACTAGCTTCCTTATCTTTCCTCTTTTCCTTCTCTCCTTCTTCCCCTTGGTTGGGATTGCTCCTTCCTTCTATTCTAAGCCTGGCTTTCGGGTTGCTTCCTGTTGGGGCCTTTCCTTGTCTCTTGTTTCCTCTGCTTTTGTGATTTGGCTTCACAAACCCATCCTCATCCTGCTGTAGCTTGGTGTTTTCTGCTTCTTGTTTTTTGTTAAGAGGGTATTCTCTTAGTAGGTGTGCATTTTCATGACATCTTTTGCATCAAAACGAGATATGCTCGTAGTATATGCTTTGTATCCATTCCTCATCCCTAAATGCCATGATTATGGCTTCTGGGAGCACCCCTGAAACATCCATCTCTATGCATATCCTTGCGTAGGATGTATATATTCATTTTAGAGTAGCTTCCGATGTCTTGAAATATTTTTCGAGTTTTTTCCCTATGGCTTCGAAGGTGGATGGCAACCAATAGTCTAGCAGTAAGGAGTAAAGCCTTATCCAGATTGGGACATTTTTAAAGGTTTCTTTCTATAGGGAGAAGTTTACCTTCCATGGATGAATGTACAGCCCCGTTGAGGCATTGAAATATGCCCCCCCCTGTTATAACCCTAATTTGCACCAGACATGCTTACCTGGCATCAGGCCATCTCAGATTCCTTCTTTGACAAAACACTGCTGAACAACTCTTCTTAAAAACCCCTTTTATAAAGGCCCATGCACCCTGATCCATTACTACACGCGTGTACATGCTAGCTGACCCAAGACAGCCCGCATGTACCTACAAAAGCATGAAGAAAGGAAATTTGTTGACGGAACACACAACTTTGGGTAAGTTAACTAAACCTTTCAACCATGCATGTCCGGTCACTCGACCAAATACCTAGCTTCTTCTAGCCTATAAAAGAAGGGATAGGGGTCCCATTTGAAAAGAGGTGAATCATAGTAAAGAAACTATTCCTAATTGATCATTCCATTTGTCCCAACCTTTAGCCATCCTTGTGCAAAGAGAAGTATAGAGAAAAGTAGTTGGAAGACAATGGAAGAAGAGCCCAGGTCGAAAACCTCTGTAAGTCACGTTGAAGACCAGAACCCAGCCTCTGCAAGTTATGCTGGGGGCAAGCACCCACCCTCTGTAAGTCATGTTGGGGGAAAAAGTCCAATCCCTGCTAGTCATACTGGCAATAGGTCTATAGCCTCTGTGAGTCATGTTATTGACCCATCACCAACCTCTGCAATTCATGTTGGAGATGTGAAACCAACGACTGCTAGTCATGTTGGGGGCATTAATTATTTTGAGAAACCTAGATGGATAGGATGTAAGTATAAGTTCCCTTTTAATATTTGCAAGGAAGATCACCTTACTCATTTGTGCCCTGACATTCCAGAGGTACAAAGATTGTGGTCCCTATCTGCAAGCTCTTATGATTCTGAGTCTTCTCAGGTTTTCTCTCAGCCTATTCGACCATTGGTTGAGAAAGTGATCATGTCGATGCAGTCATCGATTGATCCCACTCCTCTTTTGAGGGGTGAGGTGCCTTTAGACCTTGTAGTCTCTTAGCCTATTCAAATATTGGTTGAGAAAGTGATCATGCCGGTGCATTCATTGGCTGATCCCACTCCTCTTTTGGGGGGTGAGGTGCTTTTAAACCATGTAGTCTCTCAGCCTATGCAACCATTGGTTGAGAAAGTGATCATGTCGATGCAGTCATCGACTAATCCCACTCCTCTTTTGGGGGGTGAGGTGCCATTAGACCAAGTAGTCTTGCAACCTATTCAGCCATTGGTTGCGAAAGTGGTCATGCCAATGAAGTCATCAGATGATCCCACTCTTCTGTTGGGGAGTGACGTGTCTACCGACTATGTTTTTAGCATTTACAGTTCAATATTTTTAGAACAAGGGGGTATTCTGCTCACTCCGAGCACACCCCCTCCAAGCCCTAGGATGGTTTCCTTTGATTAGAATGACCTTGTTGAACCTCGTCTTCCTTCCTCCGAACCCTTTCAAATAAGGGTTGAAGTTAATTCAACAAACATTTATCAATGTATTGTGGATGAAGGAGCCTCTACAAGTATTTTATCCTCCTCGGTTTGGAAAGTCTTGGGTTCTCCCAAGCTTGTGTCTGCTTCACATGAGTTGTTGGATTTTGACAGATGTCTTAGTGAATATTTGGGGGTTCTTCCTCAGTTGCCTATATCTTTAGGTGGGAAGACTATCATGTTGATGTTATAGTGGTGCAGGGCCCATTAGATTTCAATATGCTTCTCAGGCGTGATTATGTATATGCTATGAATGTTGTGGTGTCTATTCTCTTCCGGGTGATGCATTTCCCTCACAATGGAAGCATTGTCACTATTGACCAGCTGGCATATAATAATCACCATCCTAATTCAACATTATTTCAGACTTCCCCTTTATATGTTCCTAGCATTCGTGTAGACTCTACCCCACCACAGGTTAATTATGTGGCATATTATCCTTGATGTTCAATTTCTTTTGAGCAGGAACCTGTGAAATCATGTTGGCCTTCCTGAGACTTGGTCTCAACAATTGATTCATTGGTTTATCCAATGGGGGCATGGGAGCCCTTGTTTCCCCCTCTTGGTCCAAGTAGGCTCGAGTATCCTTCTGAGTCTGATCTCATTGTTTGTAGATCCTCAAGTCCTCGTGCTTGTGATTCTTCGCTGATAGACTCTGCCAGTCCTGGCCATAACCTCCATCGTCATATGGAGTATGGTCAGTTTATTTCATCCTTTGGGACTGTCAACCCTTATTTGCGTGATTTCTTGGATTTTGAATTGCCTTCAGATGAGGCTATCCTTGAAGCCATGACTACGGTTTCTATACTGAGGGAGGACTTACACCGTGGTTTGTGTTTTCTTCCCTTTTGGGAGACTTTCCAAGTTGACTATCAAAGAGACTCTTGGTCTGAGCCTAACAGCGGGCTCTACCTGAACCTATTTTATACATGAGTCATAGCCCCCACGGGTCTTCTTTTAAGCCCTTTTCATATCCTCTAAACATGAAAATATTGTTGAGCGATCTTGTGGCCTTTCACGCTCGTTAAACTAAAATTTGAAGTCACGTCTATCCGACGGTAGTTTACCCCTTTTTCAGTCTGGAAGGTCAACTATACGAACAAAGGTATACTCTAAGGAACTTCAATTCTCTAGAAGAGTACCCCCAGGTATTATTTTAACCCTTTTTCAGGCTTGAGGGACTAAATGTATGAAAAAGGAACCCCCACGGAGTCCATAGTTAAGCTCTTTTCAGACTCTCTAAAATTGAAAAGATCGTCGAGTGACCTTATTCTTTCACACTTGTTAAAATGGTCTAGAAGAACATTCCTGATAGAGTCCATAGTTAAGCTTTTTTCAAACTCCTTAAAAATGAAAAAATGGCCGAGTGATCTTGTCTTTATCACACTCATTAAAATGGTTTTGAATAGACGTCTTGTCAGTGCTAGTTTACCGCTTTTTCGAACCGACTAGACTACCTTCGAAAAAGGTACCCCATTGGAGTCTCCTTTTACGTTTTTTAGACTCTCTAAATATGAAAAACCACTGAGCTTACCTTCTCTGGGCTCGTTAAACTTACATTGAAGGACATTACCATTGTGTGTTTTATTAATCGCATTTGCATACCTACGTCTTTGGCCTAATGCTGGCTCCATGTTGCTCTCAATTGAACCATCTGAAGCATGCCTTATACGCAAGCCCTGTAGCACTTTGCCTCTACGTCTTGACACCTTTGGTCCCAGGAGGGATTTTTCTCGAGTGTCCTTTCTTTGAACATCAGTCTTTTCCTTGTGCCTCGAACTTGTATGTTTGTGACACTCATTCCTCCTTTGTAACGTAACATTCTTTTATTCTTTTTCCAAAATTATTGAAAAAGACAAAAACAATCAAATATACCCCAAAAAGAGGAAGGGAAAAGTATTTTCTTTGTATTGGTAGCATAATGAGTCACCCTTGGATAAATCACATCTTTCCATTTGTTCATCAAACTCTAGGATTTAATATGACCTTAGGAAGCTGTTCTCGCTACGTAGAGCTGTGTCCTCCTACATTTGGTTATTCTTCCAAACATATGGAGAGTTTGTGTTTCCTCCTGCCTTGTAAACTTATGTTAATGCCATGCTGCCTGAGTCTCATCATTTGTCATTCTATTGTCCAAGGGAAGTTTTTACCAATACTGAGTCGGCCCCTCTGCAGTTGGTCTCTTTCCCTCGTGCCCAGCCATCCCGACAGTCCATTCAAGTCTTTGTTCGAAATCAATGAAGCCTTCAGTCTGATAATCAAGATTCTCTAGTCCATGATCGATAAGTCGTCGAGGACCTCTGGGTAGTGAAGTCATACACTCATATTACACTCCTACCTGAGTTTTGAAGATTTTGAAGTTGGTGCTCGATCTCTGAAGACCTCATCTCCAACCATCAAGCCTTATTAGCTTTTAGAAGATGGATACTCTACATGTATATCTTTTTTATTTCGAGATGTAGCTCCGCTATGTATTGCTTGTGGCTACACTTTATATAGTTATATGACATGGATCTACAGTGTATTTGATTGGTAGCCATGATTTTATTTTATCTCGAGCATGGGTATGCTTGCCTCGGTAAGACAATTATTATTTTGAAGACGACACCTCCCGATTTCTGGTCCCTGAGCTCACTTGTTCGACACACCGGTGAAGATTTTTAATGTATTTCGGCCATCGGATGCTCTTCTGACCTCACACATTAGGGGGCATCTGTTATAACCCTAATTTTCACCAGACATGCTTACCTGGCATCAGGCCATCTCAGATTGCTTCTTTTCCAAAACACTACTGAAAAAATCTTCTTAAAAACCCCTTTTATAAAGGCCCACACTCCCTGATCCATTACTGCACACGTGTACACACTAGCTGACCCAAGACAACCCGTGTGTACCTACAAAAACACGAAAAAAGGAAAGTTGCTGACGGAACACACAACTTTGGGTAAGTTAACTAAACCTTTCGACCATGCATGACCGATCACTTGACCAAATACCTAGCTTCTTCTAGCCTATAAAAGAAGGGTTAGGGGTCCCATTTGAAAAGAGGAGAATCATAGTAAAGAAACTATACCCGATTGAGCATTCCCTTTGTCTCGACTTTTATCCATCCTTGTGCAAAGAGAAGTATGGAGAAAAGTAGTTGGAAGACAGTGGAAGAAGATCCCAAGACCATGATCGAGGAGCAGTAGTCGACTTTATCATTGTAAGGTATCATTGTGAAGTTAATAAAAGAGTCGCTTTTCCCGTCCCACCATATGAGATTGTCATTATTGGAATATTGATTGTATGATTTATTAAATCTCTAACCTGTTAGTTCATAGATCAAATGCATGTGGAGTTCTTTGTTTGTCTTTAGTGAATGCAAGTCAACATTGGGAGGAGAGTTGCAGTCAAAGAAAGCGCGAAAAGGGATCGACATCAAACACGAAGAATAAGGTACATCAACTTAATCTCTTGAGCCTTGTATTTACATATGAGTAATGGGGGTCTAGGCATGGGACGATGGTAAAAAGTAAGAATCTTTAGGTCATTTCTACATGCATGATAAACCCTTAGTGCGAGTCCATAGGAGGGATTTCCCACCCACAACACTCCCTCAAACACTTTATCCCTGTCCTCCAGGTTCGTAAATATCATTGTGAAGAATCCTTTCGAGCCCAAGTGGAGTTCCACTTCTCCACTTGGATTCCAATGGTATTTTATCCAATTGCGCAACATTTTTTCTGTGGGCCACAAGCCCATGAACTTGTAGATCAGTGCATGCATCTTCATCTGATCCCGAAAGAGTAGCGTTTGGGGTTCTTCCAGTATAACCTTGGATTTCAATGTTATTTTAGGTTTACATAGGTTGCGTCCATCTACCCCAATGGTGTTCACTGTTTCTTGCACACCGTTCTGAGATTCTCTGGCTCATTCCCCCCACGCGATCACTTTTTTCTTGGTTTTCCTCTTGATTATTTTCCGATCCTGATCCCGAGGTGCCTGTCAGAGGTTCTTTGAAACCGATGCCTCGTGGGCCTTTCCCTCTGTCCACCACTACCTTCTTGTATGAGGGGGTTGCATTCCTTCCCCCTTTGGTGACCATGCCGACTGTTTCTAAGACCATGACTGATAAACCCTAGATTGAAAACTTCTCTAGAGATGCGACCAAGATCCTTCTGGGAGGTAGTGTTACTTGGATAAGCATTTTTATTTTGAAATTTCTTTTCCAAGAAAAAAAATGTAATTTCTATTCATTTTCTAAAAGAAATTACATTCTTCATGTGCTCATGCACTTTACAAAAAGAGTGGGCTTGGAGAGGCCCCTAAAAAACACTAATCTATAACTAACTTCAAAAATTCAACTAAAGGTATTAGCATACGTCAAAACAATATTGACATTCAAAGATCATGCATATATTAACTATGCAAGGCATTTAAACCTTGCCTAAAAACTACTGGAAATAGGCCCTTTATGATTTCTAATACTTTAGTAACATAGATCCAAGGATGTAAAATCTATAAGAGGATTAAGTAAAGACAATGAGACATTAAACTTATCCTTATACGACATATTGAATTCAAGTTTCAGAGTGTGGATTCCATCCTTTTCTTCCTCCATAATCACCATCTCTTTGGGTACCCGTTGTCCTTTTTTTGAGAGTGATTCTATTTCTACATTTTGTTCTCTATAAACATGTGCAAATGAGATGAATTCAAATAGAGAAATGGCTTCCATCGGTTGATCCCCTATGGGCCTTAGAGATATGTTTAAGCATTGACAATGCCCTTCATCCACTAAATAACCAAACTAGAGTCTCCATAAACTTGTAATCATTTGATGTTCTTTTCCATACCCCTTTTTAGAAGGATTCTTAAAGCCAAGAATTATGCATTGTTATTTAAGCCTAAGGCTTAATAAAAATACTTTAAATTTTACAGAATGATTTTCTGGAGAAAAAAAACATAACATCCCCAAAATTAGTGTAGTTATATGGGCCTTGTGTCTCTCAATCAAAGAAGTCGCATGCATGGCTTTTATTTATAGCGAGATCGACCGGATTACTATATTTTTTTACTTATAGTCCTTCAATAGGATAAAGTAATTTCTTTGATTTATACGTAGCATTTAAGGGGTAAAATAATTCTCTCCTTGAAGACCATTGAGTTCCTTTCCAACCAAAATCCCCATATAGTCAAGCAAGCCACTACTTGGAATTATTTTAGTTCCTTTTTGGTCATCCAACACTTTAAACAATCCTCCATTGAATCACCTATCCATCCATCCTTAACTCTGGTTAGAACCTCCACATCAGACCAAAACTTTCTTAGCATATGGAAAATGTACAAGTGATTTACTGTTTCTTCAATATCTTTGTGGATAATACAAATTCTTGAGGCTTTTCTAGCTCTTTTCTCCATATTCTCCCATCTTAGAGCATTATTTTTTATGGCCAACCAATGTATGAAAATGTGTGTACTTTATTTGGGGCCTTTATCCTTCATAATATCTTCCACCACCATTTTGGTTGACTGACCCCATATTGAAAAATGGCACAGTACCCCAATTGCACTATGCACGCACCCAAGGTTAGGTTTCTTGACTAAGCAATAGAATCTTCTTCTTCCCCTATTATAACATTATTTCTAGCTAAATTGTTTACATGTGTGTTCCATGCTTCTGCTAAATCTCCTTCTAGCCACAAATTACCCTTTAACCAACCTTGTTGCCATATTTTTGTGGAATTTTCATCCACTATCTAATTGAGAGTATAAATCCCCTAATCTTGTATTACCTCCAACAATATCTCTGGCATATTGTATGCATTTATACTCCCAATCCATGAATCTATAACCACCCTCACTTGTTCCCCATTTCCCACTTTACAAACTGACCATTTTCCTATCATTTGGATTGCTTGCACTATGAGCTTTCCAATGTATAGATACACATTCAATTCTTTTCCTTGTGCTTCTTATCCAGTCTATCACTGTTTCAAGTGAAATGTACTTCTATACAATGATTTTCTTCCAAAGACAGACCTCTATATGTAATCACCCTCCATAAGCTCTTGATTAATAAAGATTCCCCAAAGATATGGATATTATTTTATCCCCATCTACCCTCCTCAGAGTTTTCTATATATTTCCATTTTACTTGATGGATGCCTCTATTTTCTTTCTTCCCTGTCCACAATTTTAAAAACATTCTTTCTAATCTTCTCTGGGACCCCTTTAACAATATATGCTAGAGCATGCTAAAATATTGGAATAGCCTCTAGAATAGACTTTATCAAGGTAAGCCTCCCAATCGATAGCCATTTGTTACATCAACAATTGATTCTTGCCTCAATCTTCCCTATTAGCTAATCAAACACTTTCTTTTTCCATATCCATTTGGTTTTAGAAGAAAATGTAAATATTTAAAACTAGAGTTGAGATCTATATTCAAAGATGTATATTCTTATACAAAATTATCTGAATTACCTTCCTTTCTCAATCCTCATCCAAATCATTAAATGAGATCGCTAGAACTTTTGAATATTTATTTCCATTCCAATTGCAGTGTTGTACAAATATAGGATTTTTTGAAGCTTGTTTGCTTCCCTTAATGTTCCATCATTGAACAAAAACACATCATCTACAAACAACAAGTGAGATAAAGATAGAATCTCCTCCTCACATCCCATCTTTATAGGAAAAAAAAGGTGTCTTGTTTTCATGGTCTACTTGTACTCAATGGACAGATTTTTGGACTAACTTCATATTTCAAGCTTGTTTGCACATGTACAACAAGATAAGCCAAGTTTCCTAGTAAGGTCTTTAGAGGTCATTCTCAATTGGGAAATTTTTCTTTTGTAAGTTCATCAAACAATTAGTATGCATCCTTAGTCGAGTATTTTTTCAAATAGTTGCAGGGCATCTTTAGTTTCTCGAGAAATTGTTCATCTTGCATTGGAAAATCATCTCCATGGATATATGGGAAGCTACACAAGGGGTCAATGAAGCAAAAAAGAAAAAGGAAAAAAAGGGGATGTATATGGTAGACGATAAATGCACATAAATTATATATATTTAATAGAACAATGCATAAAGGATTATTAACATTTTCTAAATTTTGCATTCATAAAAAGATAGAAAATATGGTAACTATTATTCAAAGTTGTTACGCCACATTTTGGGTTTATTTCCATAATATAAGAAAGTAACAATAACCACAAATGCCTACTTAATTAAAATAGGAACATGTCAAGAGCCACAAATTACAATCATGAATAGGTGAGAGAGCTCGTAAGAAAGGATCGATCAATCATATTTTCCCCTAAGGAACTATAATATAATCATCAACTTAGTGAAAACACATGTAAGAAAAGATTGGTCTAGCATATTTCTTCCTAGTGAACTACATCATGAGGCATTCCAATCATTTGAGTGGATGATGTCTATCACAATATTGTCAACGTTAACATAATGGGTTAGTTGAGAAGAAGTGCTTGTGATGATGGTTTGTGTTTTAAAAGTTGTTTCTCTAGTTCTATAAAACTAGTTAATAACTCTCATCTTTTCACATTAATTATAATGTTTCTATTAAGATTAAAAAATATTTTAAACAAAAAAATATTAAAAATAAATAAAATTTAATCAACAAAAATTGATATAATCTTATAAATCATATAAATATATTATTTTAATGTACT
>ML794625.1:111012-150621 GCA_009831015.1 Picea engelmannii
AGAGTATTCATCATAAATCTAGTTGGGGGAAAATGGTTCCCATGTCATATGATGTCATTGTAAGGATTTTCTATTGAAGCTCATACCAGTACTAGCTATGGTGTCATCAAATATCCTCACAAATTTGTCTAGAAAGTATATCACGAGGTATAGAGATTCATGTTGGTATATTAACCTTCTATGAGCCTTCTAAATGCATGCTTATATTTCCAAATCCTTGACCATTGGATTAGGGACTATCGTCTGCTACCCGAGAGTAACACTATTGATACCCCTACTGCTACTACCCTAACCTCTCATACCCAAAAGACACAAAATAATTTGATCTTTTTTGAAGGTGGAAAGAAGATTCAAGTGGTGAAAGGAAATAATGAAAATGTGGCTTATAGGGCTTCAATTAAGTGTGTGACCAACTCTAGGCCATCACCTCTGAAGCAAGTCAATGTATTCACAAGTAAGGAAGTTTTCAACTCCTCTCAAAATGATTCCTCCCACAAGGGGCATCCTTAGCACCTAGTCTCCTCCTCCTAGGTTTTGGTGAATAGTTCATTGTTAAATTTGAAGACAAGCAAAGAAGAACTAATAAGATTATACTTGATGGGTGGGTAATGATGCATTGGAAAAATATAATTTTTTGACTTTAAATTCTTACCAAGTGTTGTGTGTGAAGGATAAAAAGAATACAAAGGTTTTTGTACATGGTTATAAATGAAATTTACTTCATGGAATATAATTGGCTTTATAGACTTAGTTAGGAATAACACATGGTCCATTGCATTTGATATTGGCTTGATATTTGGAGGACATCTGTGTTTACAAGAAGTAATGGTGATTGTTTTTACATTGAGCATATCCTTGAACTACATTTGTGATGCAGGACCATCGAGATCATGGCTACGGGTATGTTGAAAAACTAAGAAGAGGATTATGATGATGGTGATGCAGGGGGAATATAGGTAAAAGTATGTAGATCGTGATGGAAAAATTGTTGATGAACCATGTACGAGAAAGAGTTTCCTAGTGAACCGATGGATACAACGGCTAGTGACCCATGTATTTTGGGGGATGGTTACTTTTTTATATAGACTTCAATATTATTTCTCTTTGCAGGTGCAAGAGGAAGAAGATCGAAAATGAAGAAGGAAGAGACCAAAGATCTTGGAGGACTGAAGATGAAGATAAAGGAAAATAACGTAGAAGATGGAAAAGAGACCAATTTGAAGAATATTTCTGATTAAGTGTATGTTTAATGAATAAAATGATGAAAATCGTAATGACTTAGACTAATTCTAGAAAGTCTACCTAAGTGTAAGGTTTTGTGGTCGATAATTTAGAAATGTTTTATTTGGCATTGAGAGTTTTGATTTCCATCATGCTCAAAAAACAAATATTAATTCTTCTTACAAACACACATTGAAAGGTTGATTTTTCCATTTTAGATAGTTCATATGATTGATTTTTTAATTAAGATACCATGTTCACAACCAAGAATAGAACATGTTAAGGTGATCTCAAATATTGGCATTGATGACATAATTTATTGGCAACTAGTTTAAAATAAAAACTACCATACCAAGTATTAATGCATAGGTTCCTTGAGTGGTACTAATGCATATGTTTTTAACATTTGAATTAATGCATAGATGAACTCCAAAGTGGATGGTTCCTCCAAAAAAAAATTACATTACTCAAACTTAATTTAATAATTTGAGAATCAATGTTACTCAAATGAACTTATCTTTATATTACATATACATTTTCATATAAAATTTAAATTGGTGTTAGTTATCATTATGAGCCCATAAAAAATTTTCGTTTATACAATTTGTTCTTTTAATAGCGTGTAATACTTTCTTTTGCAACTAAAATGTTAACTAAATTTAATATTTTCTATGTAATTAAATTGTTAATTAAACTTATTTAATAAAAAATAATAGACATTTCATTATATGTTATATTATGGGAGGTAGTGTTTTTCTTTTTTGTAACTGAGTGTAGGAATCTATATTACTGAAAATAATATGATACAAACGGTGGGCCTCTTGGTTTTCCTAGAAGGAAACCAGACGAGGGGGTCCCTAGTTGTGCAAGTTGAAAGTAACGAGGGATGGTTCTGGTTTGCCATCAAGGGAAGCCATACCATACCTTCCATGTTCATTTGGAGAAAAAACATATACATAAAAGAAGAAAATAAGACCATCCTCCTAAACCAGAGCATGAAAGATATCTTAGCTAACCTGACAAAGCCTTGCATTACTGCCTATAGACTACCACATTATTGATCCAAAACTATGAAGTGTTTCTGCACCTCGGGGTGCTCCTTCCCGCCATCCGCCTGGCTCTTGTTATCTTCCTTCTGTGAGGTTGTGCGAGTCTTCCTGATTTGAGTTGGCACACTATGTCCATCGGTAGGCATGATGTCCATGTTATGGACATAGCGTAGGTAGAGGTGGAACTGGGCTTCCAACCACTCCAACTTGCATTTCTGGTCCTTCTCTACCTCTACTAACAATTTGGTAATAGTTTCCAGACTGTTGATGCAACGTAGGATCTCGTCCAACATTTTATTGTTTTCCTTGTTATCCTCCTGCTTGGCTTCTTCCCTTTCTAAAATCACTTTTCCGATCATCATCTTAGTTAGCCACAACATCTCCACCATTTTGTGGAAGAGGGTTTCCCTGGGTTGCGTGTCCCCCATATCAGTTACCTAGTTCTCTTCCTGTACCAATGCATCTCGCGCTTTACCTTTGTAGTTGTTCTTTAATTCATTTTGCCACCGGGTGATGGTTTCCTTCCCCTTAGGCACAACCGAGTTTGGAAGGTGTCCTCTGCATCTTTCGCGGCCTGTGCCATTCTTGTTAGATGCTGCAGACTGTTAGAAACTTCCTTCTGAGGGGGGTTCCTTTTCCTGTGATATTTATTTAGATGCACCATCCCACTTTTCCTGCTGCAAATCTTGTGTTGGTTACTCAACTTGTGCCTCACTTCCCAGGTATTCTTCCTTTCCTTCCCCTTGACTCTGTGATAATCCATTATGTTGCACTCCTTTTGATTGTGTCTATTTCTGATGTCCCTCTTCTTATTGACCTTTCCCCACTACGAGCCCATCCTTTCTATCTTGGTTTGCTCGTGGTGATGTGCGCTTCCATCAATTTTCCTGTCAAGGCTCATATAATCATGATGGGTCATCTTTTGTCCCTGTATGATTACTGCCCTTGCTCGCTTGAGATCCAATTGTGCTTCTCTCCGTACCTGTACTTGGCCTGGTGGATCGATCATGGTTATCATCTGCCCCACATTCCTTACATCATTCCTTGCATGTGACTTGCTTCTTGGCCTTTCACTTGTGCTTTCTCCACACCTCTTACTGGCATAATGTCCTTGCTTCCGGTCATCCATTTGCTGGTTATTATGATCTTGCATAGTAATTAGTGGCAGAGTTTTAGGCAATCCTATCCTACTTGGGGTTCACATCCCTTCCATTAGGCCTTGTGATGTCCTCCTCGATGTGACCTTCCATGATTAAACTGTCTTCATGATATTTTTCCGCAAGGTGGTTGCAGTCTGTTATGAGTTGCCCATCTAGAATGTTGATCCAGGTATCATCTAGTTCTATGTCTTCCTTGCTGACCCCCTTGTTGGCAAGCCTATTCGATAGTGCATTCGCTAACCTGTACACCCAGCGCAACTCCATTGTATCCAGAGTTCTCAGATGCTCTTGGATTTTCTGTAGGGAGTGTGCAAGGCGCCAGTGGTGCTAAACCTTTCCCACTCTGGTGCCATTTTGGAGTCTTTTATTCATGTTGATAACTAGGGTGGAGTCACCTTCCATGATGGTGTTTGTCATCCTTTCTGACTTAGGATTTCAAGGCCAAGTTTGAGGGCTCCAAATTTCGACGCGTTGTTGGTTGAGTTTCCCATGCTCCCAGCGTACAATCAGATGATGTTTCTGCCACTGTCTCTGATCACTCCACCTACCTCTACCGCTCCTAGATTTCCTTTTTCCACCCCATCAAAGTTCAGTTTGAGGAACCCTAATGGAGGGGGAGTCCAGTTGCGGGATCCTATCTGGAGTTGCAGGTTGCACCCTACATGTAGGATATTCCACCAATCTTTCAGTTGGAAAAATTCCAGGACACAGGAGTCTTGGTCTATGAGTTGCACTTTCTCCATATTGCAGTTGTGGCTCTGCACTATTTCTCTTATTTGAGAGACTATTGTCTCCTTTATCCTTTCTATTGATATGCTTTCATTCCTGAAGATGCGTCGATTCCGTTCTTTCCATATTTTCTAGATGATCATCTTCAGCGTTAGATTCCAACAGAGGTTCACCATTTCATTTTCACTGTAAGCCTCATTTCAGTTGTTGATGGTTGTGTTGATGTTCCCCTGAATCCCATTGGATTGGCGGAAGATGCCTGCCACCCAATCCCAAATCTCCGCTATGTAACTGCATTCGTCGAGGATGTGGTTAGTTGTTTCCTTCTTGTCTATATAGAGATGGTAGCGAGAGGGACCTATGAAACCCCTTTTTCATGAGGTTCTCCCAAGTTAGAATTCGGTTATGTAGAACTAGCCATTTGAACATTTTGATTTTTGGCCATTGGGGGCTTTTCCAAAAACTTTCCCACTGTTGCTCTGGATTTTCTTGGTCCTGAACCGCAATGTAATATTGTGCTTCTTTTAAGTTTAATTCACCCCCATTTTTCATGCCCCACCTCAATTGGTCCTCTTCTTCTGAGACCCCAATTTTCCTTTTTCCCAATTCCTCCTCCACCTCTTTCGTTATTGTTTCAATCCAGGCTCTATTTTGTAGGTTAAGTTTGTCCCAAATCCTCTATCTGGTGCTGCCATCCCTTTGCTTCCATTAACGATGGATTTTTTTTTGCCTTGCCCAATCATTTCCTGTTGAAGCTCCTCCCTGTCTGATTTTTCCATTCTGGGTTCCTATTTCCATGCATCCTCCCAAAACCTTGTTGCTCTACCATTTCTGAATTCCTAGAAGCTATGTTTCTGGATCTAGTTCTTATTTCGCTAGGCAAGATTCCAGATGGTTGATCCCTACCTTGTGCCCATGAACCGAATTCTCTCATGGTCGCTTATGTTCGGGGCATACTTGGCCTTCCATAGGTTTTCCCATAGTACCGATTTGTCTTTTACCCATCTCCAGCAGAGGTTTCCCCCGTAGGCTTCGTTGGTTACCTGTGGGTCCTGTAACCCTAGGCTGCCTTTGATTTTTGGTCTGCATACCTTATCCCAGGCCACCAAGGCCCATTTATTTTTATGTTTTGTGCCGTGCCATAGGAAGTCTCGTTGTATGGCTCTTATATTTTGTAGAATTCCTTTTGCGGCTGGGAACACTGACATCATATACGTCATAATTGTTTGAAGAACCGTTTCTGTGAGGATAAGCCTTCTAGCTAGGTTCAGGGCTCTATATGTCCAATTGTTTACCCTCTCCTATAGTTTGTTGATAACTCCTTCCCATGTAGCCTTTGTGCAGGCTCTGTCCATCAAGGGGATTCCCAAGTATTTCGTTGGGATCGTTTTACATTCAAACCCCAGAATGTTGGCCAAGTTTTGTTGAATTGTTGGATTAGTGTTGAAGAAATATATCATGGATTTGGAGTGGTTGATTTCCACCCCCGAGGCTTCCCTGAAGTCTTTTAAGATTCTTTTAAAATCATTTTCTTCCTTTACTGTGGGTGTGCCATGGAGTAGCATGTCATCAACGAATTGTTGGTGTGTGGAGGTTGGACAGTTTTCAAAAGGTTTGATGCCTTTTATTTCACCAGTTGCAGTTGCGCTTTTTATGCTTCTTCTTAGCTCTTCCATCATTAGAATGAACAAGAAGAGGGACAGCAGGTCCCCTTGTCTTATGCCTCTGGATAGACAAAAGGTTTTGGCTAGGGCCCCATTGATTATTAGCGAGTAGCTTGTCATTGAGACTAGGGTGACTATCCAGTTGATCCAGTGTTGGTCGAACCCAAAAGCTTCCAACGTCTTATCCATGCAGTGATAAATTATTTTATCATAAGCCTTCTCCAGATCAAGTTGGATTATCATCCCCCCTCTCCTTTGGCTTTTCATTGTGTGAATGATCTCATGGGCTTGGATGATATTGTCTAGGATTTTTCTTCCTTCCACAAAACCTGCATGTTATTGTGAAATCAGTATGGGAAGGAGTGGCTTCATTCTATTGGCTATGACTTTGATATTATCTTGTAAACTACATTTCATAAAGCTATAGGCCTGTAGCAGTCTTGGGTCCTAGCTTCATTTTCTATCTGGATTAGAGTGATCATTGTGGCATTTAAAGCTTTCAGGATGGATGTCGATCGCTTGGAGTCCTCCACCACCCCGTAAATATCATGCTTAACCACTTCCTAGCAGGCTTTGAATAATTCCACTGTGAAGCCATCCGGGCTTGGGGTCTTTCTGTTGGGCATCTCCTGGACCACTTGGTCAATTTCTTCCTTTGCGATGGGTTTTCTTAGGCCAACATTTTTCTCCTCTATGACCAGCTTGGGGATGTGTTGATTTATTCTTTGTATGGCCTCAGATTTGTCTTGGTTGGGTTCCTAGGCTATCGCCTGGAAGTGGTTGATGAATGTATTCTCAATTTCCTGGTGGGATTCTCTTTCGATCATGTCCTGATCCCTAATCTTCAAAATTTGTTTATGGGATATTCTTGCAATAATTGTTCTATGAAAAAACTTGGTGTTCCTCTCCCCTTCCTTTAGCCAACTTATTCTAGACTTTTGGTGCCACAAGGTTTCTTCCTGCTGGCATCTTGCTTCCCATTCCTGGGTCATTTGGGTGTCTTCTTTTTTCCGATCCTCTGTGTATCCCTCTTCGATGCATTGTTCCTGTAGTTTACTCATTCTATACTCCATTCTCTTTTTCCCCTGGTTTATATTTCCAAAGACTTCCCTATTCCACTCCTTGAGTTTTTTTTAGATGTACTTGAGTTTTTTGTAAAGTTTGAACATCCTTGTCCCTTGATCCGGTAGTTCCTCCCACCACCATTGGTTGGTGTTCTCCTTGAAGGTGGGATGGTCGATCCAAAATTTCTTAAATCCAAATGGTATGTTCTTCAGTGTGGTTTGAAAATTAGCTTCCAGTTGAACTAGCTAGTGATTTGATCACCCCCAAGGGAGGATGTTGCAGTCCAAAATTAGTCCCTGCAACATGATTGATTCTGACACCAAGAATTTGTCTAGCCTTGTAGCTACTTGGTGGTGACCTAGTTGTTTGTTGTTCCAGGTGAACTGACCATTGTTGGTCTTGATGTCCATGAGCTTCATTGTGTCAATGAAAGCTGAGAATTCTTCCACATCTCTGTCCAGTCTCCTGGTGCCCCCTTTTTCCTCAATAAGTGTAGTGATGATGTTGAAATCCCCTTCCAGGATCCAATGGAGGTTGCGGGTACGATCCTTTAGATTCTCTAGGTCAAGGAGTAATCTCCTTTTTTCCTCCATCACCTGGGGGCCATACACATTAGTGCATAGAATTTCCTCCATGTTCCTTATAATTTGCATATTAACAGAAAGTGTGTGTCTCGTGGCTTCTGCTGCAAGTATATTCACCGATTGTGGGTTCCACAAGGTGAGGATACCTCCTGCCGTCTTTTGGCTTTCGACAACCAACATCTTATACTTACTCTAGTGTTTTGTATTGAATGTTTCCATTTTGTCTAAAGTGCATTTTATCTCTTGAATGAAACATAGATCAGGTTGTTCCTTACTCAGTCTATTTTCAAGGATTCGTTGCTTTGTTGGGATCTTTAGGCCTCTTATAGTCCACATTATAATCTTCATTTAAACATGTGGGGGGGAGTTGGGGAAGATATTTTTGATCTTACCTGAGTTTATCAGCAGGGCTCCTAGTTCTTATAGGGCTACGCTATTTGATTTTCTACCTTTCTTCCTCCGTGCCTACTTGGGTGAGTGTTGCAGTTGTCCATTGCCTGTTTTGATTCCCAAGTATCCTATCTCTCCATGCATGCGCTTGATCCCTCTATATTCCGCTTCTTTCCTTAGGAGGAAGAGATATTGAATGTGATCGATTTGCTCCGCTGGCACATTGTCTACTCCCTGCCTTTTCCTACTCCACTGGTAGATCTATTCCTTCCCTTTCCACAATGTCTCTGAGATCTGCGTCAAGTGTTCCTACCTCACTTGGAGTCATCTCCGAATCTCCATCTTCTTTCTGCATTAGGGTGTTGGCATCTTCATTTCCTCCTTCCCTAAGACTTGCGATACCTCCATGTTCCCCTTTGTTTCTTGGAGTTTATGTGTTCTACTGAGTTGTGTGCTCACTCACTTCCTTATCTTTCATATTTTCCTTCCCTCCTTCCCCTTGGTTGGGCCTGCCCCTTCCTTCTATTCTAAGCCTGGCTTCCGAGTTGCTTCCTGTTGGGGCCTTGCCTTGTCTCTTGTTTCCTCTACTTTTGTGATTTGGCTTCACAAACCCATCCTCATCCTGTTGTAGCTTGGTGTTTTTCGCTTCTTATTTTTTGTTAAGAGGGAATTCTCTTAGTAGGTGTCCATGTTCATGAAATCTTCTACATTGAAATGGGATTTTCTCGTAGTCTATGCTTTGTATCCATTCCTCATCCCTAAACTCCATGCTTATGGCTTCCAGGAGCACCCTCGAAACATCCATCTCTATGCAGATCCTTGCGTAGGATGTATATCTTCCTTTTAGAGTAGCTTCCGATGTCTTGACATATGTTAAGAACCAGAATTGATCTACAAATATAATCAACAAAAATAATGAATACATAATAGATCCACATAGCAATATAGAAGAAACCACACTATATTATTACCAAACCCTTGAGGTAGGGCAACACTGTACAATGGATCCTCTTCTATTCACTTGCCTCTTCGAGGGGGAATCCTCCTATTGAGCTACTGCTTCAAATAGAATAATTCTCTTCATGTTCCATTACATTGCTTGAATCCCTTTATATAGTGCTACCATCACCTAAGAACATTCTAGAGGAGGAATCCTTTAGAAGTAGAACCTTCTAAGAAGTCCTCTTACATTTATTATATCTAACTACCCATTTATTATATCTAACTAACATAGTGGGCCTTATTTAATAATATAGTGGAAATAGTCCACCTTACATTGAATGGTCTCCACTATTATCACTATGGGCCCTCTGCCCCCCCCCCATTATCTCTCTAACTACCTTACATTCCATCCTCTTTATGAAAGCATTGTCCTCAATGCTTGATGTACAACCATATATCAGGGTCCCATGGATAAGTGTGGATCACCATAGTGTTGAAGTAGACTAGAGAAATAGGGTCCCATTGAGAATTGGTAGCCACCATGATGAAGTAGTCCAACCACCATTGTAAGCTAGGGTCCCATGTCCAATTGCTCATGTGAACCCCACATGGAAGATATCGACACCTAATAACCAACTGAAATGATGCTCCTAATACCGACACCTAGCATGTGGATCCAAATAAGATTATCCATCCACATAGTGGGAGATGATCAAAGATGAATCTGGAAGGAACAATACCATTGTAGAATATGTAGGCTAGACGTTGGTAACTATCTCCTAATGTGGGACATTGATGTTCTCTACAGAAGGTGGAGTAGAGTCATCAAATAAAATATGGAAGTGGTTGTCATTCCAGAAATGACAACTATCCATATACCAATCATCGCAATCGTCCTCAAAATCATACCAAACATATATTTCTTGATTATATTCATCCCTGAGGTCCTCCATAAGAAACCTCTCTTTCATTTTATCCAAATAATCTTGAATACTACGAAAACTATAATTGAGGCCATCTACAAAGCCATCCAATCTATCATTCAATGTGTCAAACAATTGGGCTTTGAATGCTTCAGTAATATGTACAATCTGTTTGAGGGTTTGAGAAGAAATACCCATCTGAGCACCCTATGAATATTTATGAACTTTGTAGTGCCACCGCCATCACGAAAAAACTCAAAAAATAGAACAATAAATTACTGCAGAAAATCGCGACATTTTCCGGAAAAAACCCTGAAAAATAGCTAAATTTAAAATGATCATAACTTCAATATCTTGACTTTCCGGACTCTATTTCAGACGATTTATTTTTAATACTTAGGTGTTTTTCTGTGAGGAACTCTGATATACAACCTGTTTATGCAAATTTTGCACATAAATATACCAAAAATGTCTGGAATTTCGCGACCCTCTTTTTCCTTCTCTTAAAACAAAATCTGCAAAAATATTTGCCCACAATGTCTACCAAGGAAATTGCTATGATACCACTTGTTAGGAACCAAAGACTGAATACAAAATCACCACAATATATATAGAATAAAAATGTGCAAAAAATCTCTTATTACTATCAAGCCCTTAGGGTAGGGCAACACCATACAATGGATCTTATTATGGAAGGGATCCTCTCTTGTTCACTTGCCTCTTCGAGGGGGCAACCTCCTAATGAGCTTCAACTCCAAATACAATATTTCTCTTCATATCCAATTACATTGCTTGAATCCCTTTATATAGTGCTACCGTCACCTAATAACATTCTAGAGGAGGAACCTTCTAAGAAGTCCTCTTACATTTATTATATCTAACTACCCATTTATTATATCTAACTAACATAGTGGGACTTATTTAATAACATAGTGGACCTAGTACACCTTACATTGAATGGTCTCCACTATTATCACTATGGGCCCTCTTTCCCCCCCCACTATCTCTCTAGCTACCTTACAACATATTTTCTGATCTTGTTCCCTATGGCTTTGAAGGTGGATATCATCCAATAGTCTAGCGGTAAGGAGTAAAGCCTTAGCCAAATTGGGAGATTTTAAAGGTTTCTTTCTCTTGGGAGAAGTTTTTCTTCCATGGATGAATGTACAGCTTCACTGAGGCATTGAAATATGCCCCCCCTCAAAGACTTTATCCCTTTCCTCCAGGTTCATAAAGACTACTGTGAAGAATCATTTTGAGCCCAGGTGGAGTTCCACTTCTCCACTTGGCTTCCAATGGTATTTTCTCTAGCTGCGCAATATTTTTTATGTGGGCCACAGGCCCATGAACTTGCAGATTAGTGCATGCATCTTCATCTGATCCCAGAAGAGTTGCGTTTGGGTGTCTTCCAGTATAACCTTGGGTATCAATGTTGTTTTAGGTTTACATGGGTTGTTTCCATCTACCACACTGGGGTTCGTCATTTCTTGCACACCGGTTATGGGATTCTATGGCTCCTTGCCCCCACACGATCACTTTTTTCTTGGTTTCCCTCTTGATTCTTTTCTGATCCTGATCCTGAGGTGCTTTTCAGAGGTTCTTTGAAATCGATGCCTCGTGGGCCTTTCCCTCTCCACCACTATTGTTTGAGGGGGTTGAACGTGACTGTTAAACCCTAGCTTGAAAATTTCTTCAGAGCCACAACCAAGATCCTTTTGGGAGGTAGTGTTACTTGGATAAGCATTTTTATTTTGAAATTTATTTTCCAAGAAAAAAAATGTCATTTCTATTCATTATCTAAGAGAAATTACATTCTTCATGTGGTCATGCACTTTACAAAAAGAGTGGGCTTGGAGAGGCCCCTAAAAAACACTAATCTATAGCTAACTTAAAAATTCAACTAAAGGTCTTAGCATACATCAAGACAAGATTGACATTCAAAGATCATGCATATATTGTCTATGGAAGGAATTTACACCTTGCCTAAAAACCACTAGAAATAGGCCCTTTATGATTTCTAATACTTTAGGAACATAGATCCAGGGATGTAAAATCTATAAGCGGATTAAGTAAAGACAACGAGAGACATTAAACTTCTCCTTATACGACATATCGAATTCAAGTTTCAGAGTGTGGATTCCATCCTTTATTTCCTCCATAATCATCATCTCTTTGGGTACTCGTTGTCCTTTTTTTGAGAGTGCTTCTACTTCTACATTTTTTTCTCTATAAACATGTGCAAATGAGATGAATTCAAATAGAGAAATGACTTCCTTCGGTTGATCCCCTATGGGCCTTAGAGATATGTTTAAGCATTGACAATGCCATTCATCCACTAAATAACCAAACTAGAGTCTCCATAAACTTGTGATCATTTGATGTTCTTTTCCATACCCCTTTTTAGAAGGATTATTAAGGCCAAGAATTATGCATTGTTATTTAAGCCTCACGCAATGATTTTAAATAAACCTACTTTAAATTTACATAATGATTTTATGGAGAAAAAAATATAACATCCCCAAAATTAGTGTAGTTATATGGGCCTTGTGTCTCTCAATCAAAGAAGTCGCATGCATGGCTTTTATTTATAGCGAGATCTACCAGATTACTATATTTTTTTACTTATAGTCCTTCAATAGGATAAAGTAATTTCTTTGATTTATAGGTAGCATTGAAGGGGTATAATAATTCTCTCCTTGAAGACCATTGAGTTCCTTGCCAACCAAAATCCCCATATAGTCAAGCAAGGCACTACTTGGAATTATTTTAGTTCCTTTTTGGTCATCCAACACTTTAAACAAACCTCCATTGAATAACCTATCCATCCATCCTTAACTTTTGTTAGAACCTCCACATCAGACCAAATTTTCTTAGCATATGGAAAATATACAAGTGATTTATTGTTTCTTCATTATCTTTGTGGATAATACAAATTCTTGAGGCTTTTCTAGCTCTTTTCTCCATATTCTCCCATCTTAGAGCCTTATTTTTAATGGCCAACCAATGTATGAAAATGTGTACTTTATTTGGGGCCTTTATCCTTCATAATATCTTCCACCACCATTTTGGTTGACTAACCCTGTATTGAAAAATGGCACAGTGCCCCAATTTCACTATGCACACACCCAAGATTAGGTTTCTTGACTAAGCAATATAATCTTCTTCTTCCCCTATTATAACATTATTTCTAGTTAAATTGTTTACATGTGTGTTCCATGCTTCTGCTAAATCTCCTTCTAGCCACAAATTACCCTTTAACCAATCTTGTTGCCATATTTTTGTGGAATTTTCATCCACTATCTGATTGAGAGTATAAATCCCCTAATCTTGTATTACCTCCAACAATATCTCTAGCATATTGTATGCATTTATACTCCTAATCCATGAATCTATACCCACCCTCACTTGTTCCCCATTTCCCACTTTACAAACTAACCATTTTCCTATCATCGGGATTTCTTGCACTATGAGATTTCCAATGTATAGATACACATTCAATGCTTTTCCTTGTGCTTTTGATCCATTCTATCACTGTTTCAAGTGAAATGTACTTCTATACAATGTTTTTCTTCCAAAGACAGACCTCCATCTGTAATCACCCTCCATAATCTCTTGATTACTAAAGATTCCCCAAAGATATGGATATTATTTTATCCCCATCGACCCTCCTCAGACTTTGCTATATATTTCCATTTTACTAGATGGATGCGTCTATTTTCTTTCTTCCCTATCCACAAATTTAAAAACATTCTTTCTAATATTCTCTGGGACCCCTTTAACAATATATTCTAGAGCATGCTAAAATATTGGAATAGCCTCTAGAATAGACTTTATCGAGTTAAGCATCCCAATCGATAGCCATTTGTTACATCAACAATTGATTCTTGCCTCAATCTTCCCTATTAGCTAATCATGCACATTCTTTTTCCATATCCATTTGGTTTTAGAAGAAAATGTAAATATTTAAAGCTAGAGTTGAGATCTATATTCGAAGATGTATATTCTTATACAAATTTATTTGAATTACCTTCCTTTCTTGATCTCATCCAATCCATTAAATGAGATTGCTAGAACTTTTGAATATTTATTTCCATTCCAATTGCAGTGTTGTACAAATATAAGATTTCTTGAAGCTTGTTTGCTTCCCTTATTGTTCCATCATTGAACAAAAACACATCATCTACAAAAAAATAAGTGAGATAAAGATAGACTCACCTCCTCACATCCCACCTTTATAGGAAAAAAAAAGGCGTCTTTATTTCATGGTCTACTTGTACTCAATGGACAATTTTTTTCACTAACCTCATATTTCAAGCTTGTTTGCTCATGTACAACAAGATAAGCCAAGTTTCCTAGTAAGGTCCTTAGAGGTCATGCTCAATTGGGGAAAGTGTGCTTTTGTAAGTTCAACAAACAATTGGTATGCATCCTTAGTTGAATATATTTTCAAATAGTTTCAATGCATCTTCGGTTTCTCAGGAAATTGTTCATCTTGCATTGGAAAATCATCTCCATGGATATATGGGAAGCTACACAGGGGGTCAACGAAGAAAAAAAGAAAAAGGGAAAAAAGAGGATGTATATGGTAGACGATAAATACACATAAATTATATATATTTAATAGAACAATGCATAAAGGATTATTAACATTTTCTAAATTTTGCATTCATAAAAAGATAGAAAATATGGTAACTATTATTCAAAGTTGTTAAGCCACATTTTGGGTTTATTTCCATAATATAAGAAAGTAACAATAACCACAAATGCCTACTTAATTAAAATAGGAACATGTCAAGAGCCACAAATTACAATCGTGAATAGGTGAGAGAACTTGTAAGAAAGGATCGATCAATCATATTTCCCCCTAAGGAACTGTAATATAATCATGAACTTAGTAAAACACATGTAAGAAAAGATTGGTCTAGCATATTTCTTCCTAGTGAACTACATCATGAGACATTCCAATCATTTGAGTGGATGATGTCTATCACAATATTGTCAACGTTAGCATAATGAGTTAGTTGAGAAGAAGTGCTTGTGATGATGGTTTGTGTTTTAAAAGTTGTTTTTTGGGTTCTATAAAACTAGTTAATAATTCTCATCTTTTCACATTAATTATAATGTTTCTATTAAGATTAAAAAATATTTTAAACAAAAAAATATTAAAAATAAATAAAATTTAATCAACAAAAATTGATATAATCTTATAAATCATATAAATATATTATTTTAATGTACTATATTTATATATTAAGTAAAATAATTCTTTTCTCATTGAATTAGAAAACACACACACATTGAATAGTACATAGAATAAATAAATAAAATGTATTTGTATACAATAAGTTTAAAAGAAGTGATAATCAAAGGTCTTAATCTTAAGCAACATCTCTCACTTCCTTGAACTTCAAAGCTAAGTGAGAGATTAACTTAGACAAACTGGTTTCAATTAACTATTGTAAATAACCAATTACATGGTTTATAGATAAAATATGAATAATAATATTGTTATAAAATGAAATATTTTCTAATTATTGTTTCATTAAGTAATCAACTAAAATTATCCAAACATTATGTTTGTTTAAGTAAATAAAATTAAAATTATGTTTGTTTAAGTAAATAAAATTAAAATTATGTTTGTTTAAGTAAATAAAATTAAAAATACTTTATGGGAGTCTACATATGAGATTTTAGATTGAATGCTCTAGATACTTTTTTGGGCCATCTAGCCATGGTCAAATCCGAAAGATTTTTCTATTGTGATTTTTCTTACATGCCCTAGAGTATTCATCATAAATCTAGTTGGGGGAAAATGGTTCCCATGTCATATGATGTCATTGTAAGGATTTTCTATTGAAGCTCATACCAGTACTAGCTATGGTGTCATCAAATATCCTCACAAATTTGTCTAGAAAGTATATCATGAGGTATAGCGATTCATGTTGGTATATTAACCTTGTATGAGCCTTCTAAATGCATGCTTATATTTCCAAATCCTTGACCATTGGATTAGGGACTATCGTCTGCTACCTGAGAGTAACACTATTGATACCCCTACTGCTACTACCCTAACCTCTCAGACCCAAAAGACCCAAAATAATTTGATATTTTTTGAAGGTGGAAAGAAGATTCAAGTGGTGAAAGGAAATAATGAAAATGTGGCTTATAGGGCTTCAATTAAGTTTGTGACCAACTCTAGGCCATCACCTTTGAAGCAAGTCAATGTATTCATAGGTAAGGAAGTTTTCAACTCCTCTCAAAATGATTCCTCCCACAAGGGGCATCCTTAGCACCTAGTCTCCTCCTCCTAGGTTTTGGTGAATAGTTCATTGTTAAATTTGAAGACAAGCAAAGAAGAACTAATAAGATTAGACTTGATGGGTGGGTAATGATGCATTGGAAAAATATAATTTTGTGACTTTAAATTCTTACCAAGTGTTGTGTGTGAAGGATAACAAGAATAGAAAGGTTTTTGTACATGGTTATAAATGAAATTTACTTCATGGAATATAATTGGCTTTATAGACCTAGTTAGGAATAGCACATGGTCCATTGCATTTGATCTTGGTTTGATATTTGAAGGACATATGTGTTTACAAGAAGTAATGGTGATTGTTTTTACATTGAGCATATCCTTGAACTACATTTGTGATGCAGGACCATCAAGATCATGGCTACGAGTATGTTGAAAAACTAAGATGAGGATTATGATGATGGTAATGCAGGGGGGAATAAAGGTAAAAGTATCTAGATCGTGATGGAAAAATTGTTGATGAACCATGTACGAGAAAGAGTTTCCTAGTGAACTGATGGATACAATGGCTAGTGACCCATGTATTTTGGCGGATGGTTACTTTTTTATATAGACTTCAATATTATTTCTCTTTGCAGGTGCAAGGGGAAGAAGATCAAAAATGAAGAAGGAAGAGACCAAAGATCTTGGAAGACTGAAGATGAAGATAAAGGAAAATAACCTAGAAGATGCAAAAGAGACCAATTTGAAGAATATTTCTGATTAAGTGTATGTTTAATGAATAAAATGATGAAAATTGTAATGACTTAGACTAATTCTAGAAAGTCTACCTAAGTGTAAGGTTTTGTGGTCGATAATTTATAAATGTTTTATTTGGCATTGAGAGTTTTGATTTCCATCATGCTCAACAAAAAAATATTAATTCTTATTACAAACACACATTGAAAGGTTGATTTTTCCATTTCAGATAGTTCATATGATTGATTTTTTAATTAAGATACCATGTTCACAACCAAGAATAGAACATGTTAAGGTGATCTCAAATAGTGACATTGATAACATAATTTATTGGCAACTAGTTTAAAATAAAAACCACCATACTAAGTATTAATGCATAGGTTTCTTGAGTGTTACTAATGCATATGTTTTTAACATTTGAATTAATGCATAGATGAACTCCAAAGTGGATAGTTCCTCCAAGAAAAAATTACATTACTCAAACTTAATTTAATAATTTGAGAATCAATGTTACTCAAATGAACTTATCTTTATATTACATATACATTTTCATATAAAATTTAAATTGGTGTTAGTTATCATTATGAACCCATAAAAAATTGTCCTTTATACAATTTGTTCTTTTAATAGCATGCAATACTTTCTTCTACAACTAAAATGTTAATTAAATTTAATATTTTCTATATAATTAAATTGTTAATTAAACTTAATTAATAATAAATAATAGACATTTCATTATATGTTATATTATGGGAGGTAGTGTTTTTCTTTTTTGTAACTGAGTGTAGGAATATATATTACTAAAAATAATATGATACAAAAGGTGGGCCTCTTGGTTTTCCTAGAAGGAAACCAAACGAGGGGGTCCCTAGTTGTGCAAGTTGAAAGTAACGAGGGATGGTTTTGGTTTGCCACCAAGGGAAGCCAGACCATACCTTCCATGTTCATTTGGAGAAAAAACATATACATAAAAGAAGAAACTAAGACCATCCTCCTAAACTAGAGCATGAAAGATATCTTAGCTAACTTGACAAAGCCTTTCATTACTGCCTATAGACTACCACATCATTGATCTAGAACTATGAAGTGTTTCTGCACCTCGGGGTGCTCCTTCCCGCCATCCGCCTGGCTCTTGTTATCTTCCTTCTGTGAGGTTGTGCGAGTCTTCCTGATTTGAGTTGGCGCACTGTGTCCATCGGCAGGCATGATTTCCATGTGATGGACATAGTGTAGGTAGAGGTGGAATTGGGCTTCCAACCACTCCAACTTGCATTTCTGGTCCTTCTCTACCTCTACTAACAGTTTGGTAATAGTTTCCAGACTATTGATGCGACGTAGGATCTCGTCTAACATTTTATTGTTTTCCTTGTTATCCTCCTGCCTGGCTTCTTCCCTTTCTGAAATCACTTTTCCGATCATCATCTTAGTTAGCCATGCCATTTCCACCGTTTTGTGGAAGAGGGTTTCCCTGGGTTGCGTGTCCCCCGGATCAGTTACCTAGTCCTCTTCCTGTACCAATGCATCCCACACTTTACCTTTGCAATTGTTCTTTAATTCATTTTGCCACCGGGTGATGGTTTCCTTCTGCTTCGGCACAACCCTTGTGGTGGATTCAGAGGAGCTGGAGGAGGAGGAGGTATGGGTTGAGGCCAAGGACAGATCATATGTTACAACTGCGCACAACCAGGACACCTCTCAAGGGACTGCCATAACCCTTGCACTACTTGCAGCTACTATAGCTCATTTGACCATGTTATAGAATATTGTCCTATGTTTCTAGCTAATCTTTAGGAGAGATGAGGACAATTGAGATAGTTGATGACAGTTGTACTTACCCTACGCTGGTAGTAATTGATTGGGATTTCAATAATTCCACTGTGGTTCATTTAAATAAAAGATGTATGACTTTTGAAAGAGATGGCCTTAGGGTCATTGCGCCTTTAGATCCAGATGAAGGTCAACAATACACATATCCCATCAGAGAGGAAGACTGTGCATATAATATGGAAAACACATACAAACTAATAGCCAGACAACATGATTACATTAATCCTACGGCTGATAGAAACCTAAGATGGAAACGTGACAACACATGTTCATTAGACTCAGAAGAAGCACTAGAGATCTGGTAGAATAAAATGTATGAAGTATCTACACTAATATGTGCTAGATTAACCAGAGAAGTTCGCTGGATCGACACAATAGTAAGTAACTTACCCACCTTTGATGGTATGAATCCTTTAGAAACCTTCTTGTCAGACTTTGAAGAAAGTGTACCAATGCAACAAATATTGTTGCCAATGGATGAGGCTCTGAAAGCAACCCCAACAAGATGGTGGGGGACACACAAAACCAACATTGCAGACTGGGTACAATGTCTTACCTTGATGAAAATGCAGTTCTCAACACAAGTAGAAGGTTGCAAAGCTCGGTACACAGGTTGAAGCTGCCCAAAGGACCATGTGAGAAGTTGCGAGGAAGCCTGGAGAAACATTCCTTAAGAGCAGTGGGTGCACAAATTCATTAATACACTAGACATGACACCTATCGACTGGTACCTTCAAGCAGACCTATGCCTCGTCACTGCAGATTGGGAAGCTATGAATTAGAATTTTGTAACTTCCTTCTTATTTGAAATTCAATTTCCTTCAATAGATAACGCATTATAGATTGTCAGACAGAAAGTATTTGAGGAGGCCTATATCCTCCATTTAGAACAAGAGAAGGATGAATGGATTGCGCCCCTCCAGAAACTGCAAGGCTGCTACAACATCAATGTTGATGAGGACGATGATCCTAGGAAGGTGAACATCGCCGAAACAGAAGGCCAAAGAGATGTGGAAGGACCAGGAGTTGAGATACCATTCATTGGACAATCAATAAAGATTAGGAAAGTCAATATTGGAATAGATCAGACACCAAATCTTGCAAATGTTGGAGATTATTGGGATGCTGCTACTATCGACAAGATAATAGAATTACTGCATGAATATCAGGACTTGTTTCCAACCAATTTCACTGATATGAAGGGAATTAAAGGGCCTATGGGTGAGATGAGAATCCCTTTGAAACCAGATGCAAGACCAATCAAACAGAGACCCTACATATTGAACCCTAAATATAAGGAGAAAGTGAAGATTGAGCTCGACAGAATGTTGGAAGCAGGGATTATAGAATCTGTGGAAGAGTCAGAGTGGATTAGCCCTATGGTGGTATAGGACAAGAAGACAGGAAAGATCAAGATCTGTGTAGATCTCAGGAAGCTGAACGATGCCTGTTTGCATGACCCCTTCCCTACACCATTCACTGACAAAGTGTTAGATAATGTGGGAGGCCAGGAAGTATATTCTTTTACAGATGGATTTTCAGGATACCATCAGATCCGAATTGCCAAGGAAGATCGCCACAAGACCACATTTGCAATAGAATGGGGATCCTACCAGTATACAGTGATGCCATTTGGATTGAAGAATGCCCCAACCATCTTTTCCAGGGTGGTGGTCGAAGCATTCAAGGAGTTTCTGCATAAATTTCTAGAAGCATATTTTGATGATTGGACTGTTTTTAGTTTATTGAAAAATCATATTGAATGTCTAAGGCTAATGTTGGACAAATGCAGGCAGTGTCAAATTGCCTTGAATCTAAATAAGTGCATCTTCTTCTCACCATTTGGAGTGTTGTTAGGTCATATTGTATGCAAGTAGGTATTGCTAGTATATCCATCTAAAGTCTCCATTATAGTTGATCTACCACCTCCTACTTTAGTCAAACAGTTGCGCACTGTGCTGGGAAATACTGGGTATTATAGGAAGTTCATTAACGAACATGCCCAGATTACAACACCCATGGAGAGGATTTTGAAGAAAGACTGTCAATTTCACTAGACCGAATAATGCCAAGAGAGCTTCGACACACTGAAACAAAATATGGTTACTGCGCCTATCCTGGGTTTTCTAGATTGGAGCAAGGAATTTCACGTACATGTCGACGCATCTTCCATTTCATTAGGAGATGTGTTAAAGAAAATGGGAACATGAGACATTGACCACCCATTAGCTTTTTCCAACAGGAGACTATCCACAACTGATATTAATTACACCACCACTGAGAGAGAAGGGTTAGCCATGGTGTATGCACTGCAGAAATTTCGCCACTACTTGTTGGGAGGGCACTTTAAAATGTTTACTGATCACTCCATGCTGAAATACCTTGTCAACAAACCAGTGTTGGGGGGAAGGATATGCAGATGGATTCTTCTATTTCAAGAATACAATTTCAAAATTATGGTTAAGCCAGGAAGAATGAACAAAGGTCTCGACCACTTGTCAAGGTTGGAACACAGAGAAGAGCCGACCAGTTTGGAGGATGCACTGTCGTATGCACAAATGCTAGTCATTAGAACAATTGATGACCACTTCGCAGAGATAGTCCAGTTCCTGTCAACAGGAATGGCACCTAGTGAGTATACAATTCCCTAGAAGAAACAACTAGTAGTGCGCACTGCAGACTTATCAATTATAGCTGGACAACTATACAAGATGGGACCTGATGAGATACTGAGAAGATATGTTATGGAGTTAGAGTGACCATTGATCCTCACAGAATCTCATGAAGGAATCGCAGGAGGAAATTACACAGGGAAAGAAATTGCGCAAAAGTTTCTTAGAGCTGGTCTTTGGTGGCCTACCTTACAAAGAGATGCCAAGGACTATTACCGCACCTACAATGTATGCCAAAGAGTTGGAAAACCATATAGAAGAGATGAAATTCCATTATCACCATAGATAACCCTACAAGCATTTGAGAAATGGGCCATTGACTTCGTAGGACCTACAAACCCACCCGGAAAGCACACAGGAGCAAGGTACATAATTACTACGACAAAATACTTTACCAGATGGGTTGAAGCAAGAGCAGTTAAGGACTGTAGTGCAACTATAGTTGCATGCTCATATTTGATGACATCATAACCAGTTTTGGATGCCCAAAGATCCTTATTAGTGATCAAGTCACACATTTCATAAATAAAACAATTGAATCCCTGACTGAGGAATTTGTAGTCCACCATCAGAAGAGCACACCTTACCATCCACAAGCAAATGGGATAGTGGAAGCATTAAACAATATATTGGAGACAACGCTGATGAAAATTTGCAGTGTGAATAGGGATGACTGGGATTTAAAAGTACCAACAGTACTTTGGGCCTATAGAACCACCTATAAGAAACTAACAATGCAGACCCCTTTCATGTTGGTGTATGGTCTCAAAGTCATTGTCCCAATGGAATACTTGGTACTAAGCTTAATAATTGTTGCCTTTATAGATATGGATGACACTGGCAATGTTCAAGAGAGGCTTGCACAGTTGATCGAACTCGAAGAAGACAGATTTATTATAGGATTCCATCAGTAGGTGCAAAAGGAAAGAGAAAAGCCCTATCATGGCAGGAACATCAAGAAGAAGGCATTCAAGCAAGGTGATCTAGTACTGGTATATGATAGTAAGTTCACAAAGCATCCTAATAAGTTCTGAACACATTGGCTTGGACCATATGAGGTCGCCTATGTTACAGAAGGAGGAGATACACAGTTGAAGACTTTGAATGGAGAATGGAAGAAAGGATTAGTGAATGGGAGCCGGCTAAAGTTGTACTATGACAACTAGCTGCTTCACAACTCTAAGTAAAATCAAAAGGAAAAGGGTCTAGGTACTAGGTGTAGTTGAAACTAGGTACCAGACACAGAAAAGACAGTCTACACAGGGAAGGAGAGGAGGCCTACAGCAGAAAGCAAAGGCTTCACTGTGCATTATGAAGTCGAAGTAAAATAGAAGAATCAGATCTGAAGTTCCTCAGGACGAGTCATAGGTGAATGTTGGGGGCCTGTTGGCCCTTGGTTATGGAAGTAAGTGATGGTCAAGGAAGAAAAGGTGAAATGTGAGCTGCATGGAAGACACAGTGACTGTTACTGGGTCAATGTGAGAAAAAGAGCAGAAAAGACGGAGCGAAGTAAAAGGAAGAAAGTCATTAGATGAGGATATCAAGGATGACAGATCAGTAAGGAAGAAGGATCATGGAAAACTCAGCAAGCGAAAAAATCCACCATTGGATGCTTTGGAGCACCGCACGAGAAGGAAGGAAAGATAGGCTGGTGAAGCCCTGAAAACACGGGTCAATTTGACCTGGGGTGTTAGACACTTAGGGTTTTGACACTTAGGTTTCAACCTAAGGATGTCGGTGAGCTATTGTAATGTATAAATAAAGGTCACAAGGACCTGGGTTGGTTTGTTGTTGGCATTATGATTGTGTGTTGTCATTTTCGTTCTAGTATGAAGGATTATTGTTGTGAGAGAGATAAGTGCTAAGAGTGAGAGCCTTCTGGTATTGTAAGATATTCAGCTAGGTGTAGAGATCAAGTCCTATAGCTGGGTGTGTAGGAAGGGGAAGGATAGAGAGGAGAATAAAGAATATCTACTAGCTAAGAGCGCAGACAAGAACTGTATGATTCGTCTTAATACATTATAAATCATAGTTCTATGGGCGTAACCCTAGAGAGAGGGTGAACTACGTATATCTTGTCTTTTGTGTGTGATTGATGCTATGTTCTTTTTCCTTTCATATATTTTTATTGCATTACTATGTTAGATATGATAGGTAGTTGTGCGAAGTAAGAGATAATTTGGTAAGTGATATATAAAGGATTGAATTGTTTTGGTAGTCAATCCACTTGATATCCCCCTTGGTTGTAGACATCTCTGTCCTACAACCCCCTCATAATTGCTTAGGGTGAGAGTCCATCTTCCTCGTAGGTGTTGCTGAAAGGGCCAACAGCTAGGGTTTGTTGGTTCGATCTTGGAGTGTGTAGAAATTACGATACCCAAATGAGTATTCCTGCGATTCTCCTGATCTAACAAGTTCCGCTATTGTTAAATACAGAATAGCTTCTACTATTACTTTTGTGGAAGCAATTTAAACCACAATCACAACCATAAGCACAAAGTGAAATATCAATAACACATAACAAAATAAGTTTTACCAGGAAAGCGTAAAGCTAAAAACCCCACTATCATATATTATGTATATCATGAATCATGAAACAATCTCATACAAAGATCTAATCCAAGAGCTCTCAGTACAATACAATCATCTCACATTGTCATACACAAATTAGCAAATACATGCACCAATTCCTGTGTCCAGACAGCCTGCCTCCTCTGCACAATCTCTGCAATCCGAATTCTCACAATGAATCGAATGAATACAATTGACTCGTTTGCACATGCTCATAAGCATATTCACTGCATGTGTGAACAAATCACAACTGATATCCAAACTGTCCCTTTCACCTGTTATCTCAACTGGATCTCCATTGGAACTGGCATGCATGTAGTTAACTATGGCGAATCTTCAGTTGCATGTGAGTTCACTGATTAACTAGACTCTCACTAGTGCATGTTTAGTTACAACTAGTACAACTGATATTAACTCACTTAACTACACTTATAATTATGTTACAATTCCAAATCACTCAGTTATGAATGAGATAATAGATTAATATTTATTGTTTAATTTAATTAAGGGAAAAGTAAATTAGACACATGTTTCTTGTTGACTTTTCAACACTCCCTCTCAGCAAGAAAGGGATTATCCTTCACCCCAATCCTGTCTCTGTGATATTCAAATTTGCTCTTGGTGAGCGCCTTCGTCAGAATGTCTGCATCTTGATCTTCTGTAGGAATGTATTGAAGAAACATGATCTTCCGCTGCACACAATCTCGGAGATGATGATACCAGATATCTATATGCTTAGATCTGTCATGAAACACAGGATTAATCGAGAGTTTAATGCAACTTTGATTATCAAAATAAATCACTTTCGGATCTAAATGAGAACCAAACAAACCAACCAAGATCTTTCTCATCCAGATAGTCTCACATGCAGCTTGACTTGCTTCCATGTATTCCGCTTCCACTGAACTGAATGCCACGGATCTTTGTTTCCTTCTGTACCAAGAAACAACTGTAGATTCGATACTAAAGATCCCTCCTGATGTGCTCTTTCTGTCCATTGGGTCGTCCGCCCAAACTACATCCATGAATCCATGCAACTTCACCTCATCCATCTGTCTGTACCATAATCCATACTCAGAACCTACCACTGATTTATCAATCGGTCTTGGGGCAATTTCCCATACACTGTTTTTGACAATGGAGTCATACTCATCTACCATAGCATCAACCCAAGTGGGGTCTTGCACTGCTTCCTGAAAGCAAGATGGTTCAGTCACAATACATTTGCTCATAAGAGCCATGTATCCAACAAATCGATCAAAAGACTGTCTCTATCTGTGCTGTGAAATAGGGGCTCCTATATTCTGTGCAACATCTAGTCTCAATCTTTCATCTTTCGTGGTGCGCTTTCTGCCATTTTTGATGGATGGCTTTGCTTGAGTGGTTTCCTCCACTCCATGAACCTCCTCATGTGGCTGATCCACATCTTGAGACTCATCCTTGGGAACCAACAATTCCTCTTCTACATGCAAGTCTAGCTCCCTCTCAAGCGACAACCGCATGGCTTTCCCCTCATCAAATTTTATATCCCGTCCAATAACAGTCATATTACTGTTTGGAAAATACACACGATAATTATGGGGTATTTTTGTGTACCCCACAAATATCCCAACTTCAGTAGTCGGTTCCAGCTTCTTCCTGGCATCCTTGTTTACATGCACATAAACAGATGAACCAAAAATTTTAAAATGAGAAACATCAGGTTTCTTACCAGTAAAAGATTCTTCAGGTGTACTCATGCCAAGTACTCTATGAGGACAACGGTTCTACACATAAAATGCAGTATTGCATGCTTCTTCCCACAAATGCAATGGTAGGCCTTGATCATGCAACATCGCTCATGCTGCACCCACGATCATTCTGTTCTTTCTCTCTGCGACCCCATTTTGCTGTGGGTTATGAGGCGCTATGAGTTCTCTTTGAAATACTTCTCTGTTGTAGAATTCTTTGAGTTTGTTAGAGATGTATTCTCCACCATTATCGCTCCTTAGAGACTTCACTTGCTTCCCCGACTCTTTCTCCACCAATGCTTTAAACTCACAGAACTTTGAGAATGTTTGATCCTTTTTCTGCATGAACAATATCCAGCATTTACGAGAAAAGTCATCAACAAAAATAAGATAATACCTGTGTTTTGTTGTTGAAGCAACTGAGAATGGTCCACACACATCCGTGTGAACTCTCTCTAGGATTACTGAAGCACGGTTCTCCTTTTCATGAAAGGTGGACTTTACATACTTCCCCAGGGTGCACCCCTTGCACTGATCTGACTGAGAAAGTGTTCCCTTTGGAAGTCCAGTAGATATTTGCTACATGATCTTCAAGGCTCCATGATGAAGATGGACTAATCTCCTGTGCCATAATTCACCCTCATCCCAGCTCACCATTGTTTCTGCCTTGCCTATCATGGCACCGCAGCCATCTACCTGCAGCATATAGAGATTCTTAACTCGATTCCCTATCTTCTTGACTTGACCTGCTGCTTTATGTCACAGGTAGGCTATACCACTACTAAAAACAACATCATAGCCTCTATCCTCCAACATTGCGACTAAGACCAAGTTTTTCTTCAGACCTGGAACATGCATAACATTTTTCAATTGAAATGGTTTACCTGACTCCCTCTGAAAGGTAATGGTACCAATACCAGTTGCACTGTATTTTCCATCATCTCCCATCTCTATATGCATTCTGAGATCTTTCTCCTCCAAGTCAATGAAAGACTCTTTATCTCCCGTCATGTGGAAGGAAGCGCCACTATCTAAATACCACACCGATCCCGATGCACTTGAAGCCATGCATGCGATCAAAGCGAAGTCAAGCTCAAATTGTGAGACAAGAGCCTCACTAGTTGCAGTTCCAACAACTGTCTTGTTCTTCTTCTTCTATGGATAGTTAGTAGCGAGATGCCCACGTTCGTGACAGTGAAAACACTTCACTTTGGAAAAATCCAGCTTCTTGAATTTAGACTCAGAATTTGATTGGAATTTCTTACCTTTCCCTTTCCTTGCCTTGGTAGTCAAAGCACAATCCTCTTCATCATCACGCTTTGATGAAGATCCATCTCTGGTATTCCGCCTGAACTCCTCTTGCACCAGATCTGACCATAGTCGTTCCCAATCCAACAAATTTTCCCTTCCATTGACAGAGTCTTGATAACTGTGCCAACTCTTGGGAAGCCCTAGGAGTGCCACGCTCACCAAATCATCAACAACGACTGTTATTCCCACACTTCCAATCTCATCCTGACATTGGACAAACTTCGTGAGATATTTTGGAATAGTGTCACCTTTCTCCATCTTGATATTCCTGAGTTTATCTTTGAGCGCCAATTTCCTATGGTCGCTACTGTTTTGGAACAGATCCTTCAAAACCTTCCACATTGCATATGGTGTGGTTTTCCCATGGAGACTTGAGACAATGTGGTCTTATACTCCCTCGAATAGAATCCTCCTCGCCTTTGCTACTTTCTTTTGCCATGCATCAAGATTTGCAGTGTCTGTCGCATCTGGCTTATGAACATCTACGTCAATGTAACTCTTCAAGACATTGTCTTCGAGCACTACCTCCATCCTGTCCTTCCAAGAAATGTAGTTAGAGCTGCCCTTGAGTGCATACTCCAACCTCAAGCCATTGAAAGACATTTTAGATCTTGAATCAAGTGTCGCACCAAGAAAACCTTGCAAATTCAAATGTTATCCAACCACCAAAACTCAACCCCTGCAATCCCTCTTCTCTGGGAGGTTCACACCCCACCTAAGAGTAGCCCGAGGGAAGTTCGCACCCTGCTCCACTGTAGGGTGAGGGGGGTTCGCACCCTGCTAGTACATTTGCCTACGAACTTGCCTGTGATGTTTGCACTGTAGTCCACTGTAGGGTGAGGAAAGTTTGCACCCTGCTAGTGTATTTGACTGCGAGAATGCCAATGAAGTTCGCACCCTACCTTTGTCTAGGGTGCAAGAATTAATGTTCTTGAAAACACCAGAAGTTTTCAGTACTACAGCTCGCACCCGGCTAGAGGCGGGACCTGCAAGAATGAAATTATGTTTGCACCTCACTTCCGTGACTCCGTGGCCTCTGTGGCTCTGATACCATGTAGAAATTATGATACCCAAATGAGTATTCCTGTGATTCTCCTGATCTAACAAGTTCCGCTATTGTTAAATACATAATCGCTTCTACTATTACTTTTGTGGAAGCAATTTAAACCACGATCACAACCATAAGCACAAAGTGAAATATCAATAACACATAACAAAATAAGTTTTACCGGGAAAGCGTAAAGCTAAAAACCCCACTATCATATATTATGTATATCATGAATCATGAAACAATCTCATACAAATCTCTAATACAAGAGCTCTCAGTACAATACAATCGTCTCACACTGTCATACACAAATTAGCAAATACATGCACCAATTCCTGTGTCCAGGCAGCCTGCCTCCTCTGCACAATCTCTGCAATCCGAATTCTCACAATGAATCGAATGAATACAATTGACTCGTTTTTACATGATCATAAGCATATTCACTGCATGTGTGAACAAATCACAACTGATAGACAAACTGTCCCTTTCACCTATTATCTCAACTGGATCTCCATTGGAACTGACATGCATGTAGTTAACCATGGCGAATCTTTAGTTGCATGTGAGTTCACTGATTAACTGAACTCTCACTAGTGCATGTTTAGTTACAACTTGTACAAATGATATTAACTCACTTAACTACACTTATAATTTTGTTACAATTCCAAATCACTCAGTTATGAATGAGATAATAGATTAATATTTATTGTCTAATTTAATTAAGGGAAAAGCAAATTAGACACATGTTTCTTGTTGACTTTTCAACAGAGTGAACCCTGAGTCTACTCCTGTGCCAACACTATTCCAGAGAATGATCTTGTTCAACACCTGATAGTCAATACAGAGTCTCCAAGTCCCATCCTTCTTGTGCACCAACACAATCTGACTCCCACAGGGCAATGAAATTGGTTGGATGTGACCTTTCTGCAGTAGTGTTACACATCAAAATTACTCATTTCAGTGATGACCTATTGTCATCATTATAAATGTCGCAAATGTCCCAAGTGTCGCAAGTGTCGCAAACATCATAAAGTCACCTTTCCTATGTCGTGTCTTGAACGAAATCACAAGAACACTTGAAAGACATCCTCAGAGACTGGTTAAAGAAGGAGAAATCATCTGATGAATAGTACAAATCTTTTTCCATGGAAAAAACCACTCGAAAGTCAATTTTGAAGGGCAGTGCTCCCCTACCCACTATCAGGGAGCACTAGCGCTCCATGACCTCCTTGGGGGGAGCGTTGCAACACTCTATGCACTCTTTTGAGGGAGTGCTGGCATGTTTGAGGGAATATTTGACTGTTGAGGAAAATTAGGGAGAAATCCCCCTCATCTTTGGAGTTAGTTGGATTCGAATCTGAGGTCAAGGATGGATCTTAGGGAGGATCCACAACTGATGGAGAAAGATCCTCAACCTATCCCAAGCATCTCTAAGGTGGTTAGGCCTTTCCAAGCCTATATAAGGAGGCCTCTTCATGGTAAAAGGAGAGACATGCAAGGCATCAAACTTATGATCTCATAAGGGAGATTTATCACTAAAAGTTTTAGTCATTCTGATCATGGAACTTTTGAGAAAGGGTCTGGACAAAGAGAGCTTGGTGAAGTTGTTTCCTCTGCATCTACAACTATAAGCACTTTGCTTTGTTTTCATTAATATATGTGTGTGTGTGTGTGTGTGTGTGTGTGTGTGCTTGGCCTATTTCCTTCAAGTTTGTGTATGTTTCATGAACTTGTTCTTTAATAGATCTATTTCAAAGCTAATCATGGTAGAATAGGAAGAATGTTTTGTCGTTGTTACTCATTAGATTGCAGGACCTTTTGAAGAGCTTGGAGATCAAGATCAACCTGGACCAAGCAAGGACAAATGTTATTATAGGTATTTATGTTCCTTTATTCTTAATCCTTGACTATTTTAGCCTCATTATAAGGAATGTTAGTGTTCAAAATTTTCACCTTTCTATATTGGTTATAGGGGTCTAGTATCCAAGAGGAAATCCACTTGTCCGCAGGGGGATTATCCTGTAACAGAAATTGGCGACACCACTGGGGAAGCAATCCTATTTTTATTTCCTTTGTTTTTTCCTTCCCTTTTCCCCCATCCAGATAACATTTAATATCTTTTCATCATCCATTAGCCTTCTCCTACCTTCACTAGCAATTTCACCAATTTTTATGCATTTTGGGTGAGGTTTTGCATGTTTTTGGCTCTTTTTCCAAGTTTCCGGGATGACTAGCGCTCCCCCCTAGGCCATATCAGAGCACTGATATTTCATCAGCGCTTCCCTATAGTGATTTAGGGAGTGCTTCAATGCTCTATACCCTTGAGACAGGGAGTGTTGATATCCTTTTGTGGGAGTTTTTGCCTTCTTCTACTCAAACTTTTACAACCTATTTTGTAGAGGTCATTACCCAGAGTCTGGGGTTGGTTTGTGAAGTTGTGTTTTTTGATGCTTCTCACTCCCTATTGTCTTGATTTGATCTTGAAACCTTTTTCAAAAATGTGAAATTTGCATGTTCTAGCTGCTTGTTTTGTCAAGACAATTTGAGTATTTTCTCTTTCTCCCTGTCTTTTCTTGGATTCTTCTCTGCATTTTCTTGTACTCCTTGAATGTTTGTCAGTTGTTGAATCCTTGATTGAGTTATTTTTAGAACAAGTTTCTACTTGTTTTCTTTTAGTTCTCAGTGCTTTGAGTGCATGTTTTTTTTGAAACCTTTGTCGCTTCATGTCTTTTGCGTCTGCATAGGACTTTTTCTCTTGATTGAAAGTAGTAGAGCATTAAAGGATTTGTATTGAATTTATTTATACATTAGAATCAAACAAAGAATATATATGCATTCTTGCTTTTGGGTAGTGAAACTAGTTTGCATTTGAAGTAGAGAAATTGCATGGGTTTTGGCATTTTTAGTCTTAAAATATCAAAATGTTTCCCCCTCATAACTAACACCACACATACACACGCTAGCTGCATAACTGAAAGCCCTCGTGTACTCTAAAAAGTTGCAAAAAAAATATAAATTTCACGCTTTTCAGTGGAGTTTACTGGCTATCTTAGGTTTTGAAACCATTTTACCTCCTATAGCCCTTATGAAAATCGAATAACCATAATTTTCTCATATAAAAAGATCCCTAGGGGGGTTAATTTGGAGATATATGAAAGAGAATCGGGAGAACTCTACCAAAATTTCTCCCTTGTATTCCAAGCCTTCTTGCATTCTGTTCTGAGTTTCATCCTCAAGATTCCCTTCCATCCATCCTCCTTATACAATCCATCCTTTTCCACTATATTTTTATGTTGGTTTTGAGGAAAGCATATTGGGAATATTGCACTTGGAGACAAAGTAGAGAAAGCTAGACGAGGTTCGTGGAGCGGTGCCAAAAAAATTCAGGTTGTAACTTCCAATTTTGTTATTAATAAAAGAGAACTTCTTGTCCTAGATCTTGATGTTTTGATTTTTATATTTATGGATTTTTTATGAATATCTAACCTTTTAGACGATTTTGATAATTATGCACATGATGTCATAGTTTGTTATGTAACATTGGTTCATGCCGACTTCCGGAGGAGGCCTACAATCTTCGAACAGACAACAACCAGAAGGGATCAACAACAGTCGTAAGGACTTAAGGTACACATTTCAATCTTCTCCCTCTTCCCGTAATTATCGTAAGGTATTGTTGGACTTGGGTAGAATAGAAGACTTTCTATATTTTAAGGTGTCAAGGATATTCCTAGCCACTAGACCCAGATTAGGGGTATTTTTCCCCATAGCACCATCATATGACACCATTCACATATACTATAAAGTTCTATGGGAGCACAAATATAGGATGAAATATTTGAAGATCTGCGAACACATTTTGGCTCCTCTATACGAGGTTTTTTTTTACACACCATCCCCATGCATGAACGACAAAGCGATAGTTATCATAAAAATGATTGGGTAATAGAACCTTATGGAACATGGTATGTATATAAGAGTGTATGGAGCCAAAAAATACCCCCATCTCCTCACTGGGATTGTACCATAAAAACTAGTACTCTAGGAAGTAGCATATGATATAGTGATCCATGAAGTAGGAGGAATGTTGAACCGAGGAAAGAAAGAAATATGGCCACCACTCCCACTGTATGTTGGGCTCTACTCATTTTCAAACACCAAGTAGACAAAAGAATAAGTAAACACCATGCTCACATTCCAATTTGGAGAGGAGAGGTTCAGAAGACACGACCCAAAGGGAGTTGTAAAAGACCATTTCAATAAGGTAGGATTTCCGTGCGAATACATGAAAGATATCTGGGAGGAAGAAGAGATACATCGCAATGTAATAAATCACAATGAGGTCACCTTCAAGAGATGAGGCAAACCCATTGTAATTATTTTGGATGAAGAGAAAGAATGAGAAGAGTCTAGGAAGAAAGCAAGGATGAGGTAGCAGAAAGAATGTCTCCCATTTCCACTTCTGCACATTCAGGATCAGTAGAGGAAGAAGAGACTCTGGCAGATAAACAAAGGATGAAAAAATATAAGGTTAAAGAGAAAAAGAATGAAGTCGTAGATAAAAAGAGGAATATCATTGAAGAATCCATGACCAAAGCTAAAGTAGAAGTCACAGTAAAGGCATCTTCCCATAAAGAAGTCGAGCAAAAGGCAACAATAGAAAAAGTTGCAACAACAACAACAAAAGAAGCAATAGAGAAGGCAACTAGGGAGGTTGAAAAAAAAGCGTTGGAAGAAGAGAAGAGAAAGAAATATGAAGAAACTATAAACAATGAGATAGTCCCAATGGACATTGATATCCCTGAGATATCAATAGTTGGTGCCAGCATACTAAGTTTGGGACTGAGTACTCTATTTAGGTCTGATGATGTAGCCAACTTGAGGAAGTTTTTATATGACAAAACATCAGGAAGGATTGTACAGAAGCAATAAAATAAAGTCTTGGTAATAGGAGGAAACCCGATATCAGTCATTACAAAAATCCCCATGATTGAACATGTTAGAAAATATCCAATTTCCATAGCCTCAACTAGGTCTTCTTTATGGAATTCCATGGAAAACAACATCTAGAATATTTGTCAAAAGAACTTGGAATGGGAATAAAGGATTAGGGATCTTGAGGAAAAGCTTAAACATGTAAATATAGACAAGGGAAATGTCTAGAGCTTAGACAAGCACAAAAAACGTAAGGATTTATCTCGAAGAATCTCTTATCGATATGTACATTCACTTGCACATGTTTCAGGACTTAGCTTCCATCATTATAAACTAGCATAGCACTATGCAAACCAAGCTAACACAATTCAATATTATCTAGGATGGAATGAACGACATAGACACACAGATTGAAGAGAACTCAAATGCTCTGGAAGAACTATATTTCCCATCAGCTAGAGAAATAAAGACTGACATCTATGCACTAAATCGTTGTCAACAAGAGAGACAAAGAGCATACAAAGAAACGACAAGCTCACTAGAAATATGTTCATGCAGAAACAAAGTATCTCAATAACTACTCAAGTTGTTTTGTCTTCCCCAATTAGAGGAACTCAGAAAGAATATTATAATGGAGGAATTGGTTGATAATGTACATGACAACACAAGTCACAGGTGAGACATCACTAAGGAAACCACTAAAGTAACAATGGACCTCATAGAAGAACATCTCATTCAACCAACGAGGTCCATACTATGGTTCAAGCATTCACGACCACATTAGAAAAAGATATGCATACCCTCGATGATAATCTGGAAATGCATACATCCACCATAGAAGAAATTGCATACAAAAGACTAGTTTATTTGCATCATTAGCTGGAAATATGGGTAGCATACCTCCGGGACAAGAATACATAAAAGGACAAAATAGAAAAATCAAAATTGCTATTACCTACTCCCTATTTTGTATTTTTTGAACTACTTCCAATTTTGTCTTTTCTTTGTACACTTGTCATTAAGAAGAAGGGAGATGAACAGCTTTGTAACATCTTCTTTAAGGGAATTCAAAGATTCACTGATCCGAATTTATGAAGGAACGCAACAAAATACACAAATAACCATGAATACAAAGATGCAACGGAAATAACACTTCATTTCATTAATATCAAAGAACTTAAACTTGTTTATAGACATAATGGAAATAAACTAGCTAGGGCGTTGGTAGCTTATCTATGAGAAGATATGTGGTGGCTACAAGCCTCTGAAATATGTGTTATAATGAGGCTCGAAGGCCTGTATATTATTAAGAAACAATGGAAACACTAAACATCCATAAACCTAATCCTAGGAGATGAAACACTTGAATATGGGCCCCGTCGGGGTAAATTGGTACATCAATTTCCGGGGGTCGTAACTTTGGCATACTATCTCTATTTGACACACATGATACATCGTTAGAAATATATATCCAGGGACTACACTTCAGACAACAAATATTGAGGCCAGAATGAACTCATATTCATCGAAGTTTTGATACCCAATTAACATCGTTTAGGGCCTCAAAACAGCTTCGGAAGTTCAAGACCCGAAAAACTGCCAAAAATAGTAAATTGTGCTACAATTCAAGAAACTAAAAAAGTGAAAGAAAAAATGGTGGGGTTCCAAGTGGAATAGGTGGGTGGCTACCAATACCCACCTGGTTCATTCCCCCTCCCTTAGGAAGCAACGGTCCCAATTACGTTGAGTTCCTCCATGAGATGAGGAAACTTCTGCTAAACTTGGTCCTTGGTGAGCCACTTGCCCTAGTGAAGGAGTTGGCCTTCTTTGACAACTAGATATAGTTAGATCCTCTATTGGTGGGTGTTCTTGATCTATGTGTCCATAATCTGATCAGTTGTGGATTGTTCCATGAAATCTGGATTTAACTATGTTAGTGTGAGTTGTTCTGCCATGTCGGATGTGTCTAGTAGAGGTGAAAAGTAGGGCCGAAGGCGGTCCACATTGAACGATGGGTGAAAACCAAGGAATGGTGGAATACTGAGCTTGAAAGAAATTTCCCCTACAGACTTGGTTATGGTGTATGGCCCATATCAGAGCAGGTGAATATTGCGGTGGGGTCTAGCAAGGCACTCCTTCTGCAAATGTAGCCACACTTTGTCGCCCACCTGGAAGTTGTGTTGCACCTGATGTTGATCATGGCGCTACTTTTATTTAGGATTGGCTCTATCCAATATGCCATGAAACTATTGGAAAATGTGTTGAATGACCTCAATGAAGTTGTTCGCCTTGGCAACTTCAGACTGGACATGAGCCGAATCATCCTGAGTAGTTGCAAAGGGAATGGATACATCAATGGGACATAGTGTCTGGAATCCCAAGCCCACCTAAAAGGGGCTATGGTCAATTGAGCTGTGGAGGGCCTGATTATAGATATGTTGTACATAGGTGAGGCTCTCATCCCATGTGCGTGGATTCTTTGATTTGTACATGCGAAAAATGTGTACGATCATCTTGTTGATGACCTCTATCTAGCCATCAGTTTGGGGATGGAAAGTTGTGGACTTGGTGAGCTTGGTCTCCAAAATTTACCATAGGCTCGACCAAAATGTACTAAGGAACCTGTTGTCCTGATCTGATATGATAGACTGTGGGATCCCAATGTGTACCCACACTCGTTCAAAGAAGAGTTTAGCAGTGGCTTCTGTTGTGATATTCTTCTTGTAGGATGCCATAATGACCATCTTCGAGAATATGTCGACGACCATGAAAACAAAGTCATTTCCATGCTTAGTAGAAGGAAGTCCCAACATGTAATCCATGGAGATGGATTCCCAAGGTTGAATAGGGCTAGGAAGTGGAGTATAGAGGCCTTGCTTCTTGATGGTCGGTTTGGAAATGGCGTAGGTAGTGTAGGATCTAATGTACTTCCCGACATCCTGTCGAAGGTTTGGCCAATTGAAATACTTATGCAGTACTACCACTCTTTTCTCGACCCCAAAATGCCCAACGACCTGACTGTAGGGAACTTCCCAAATCATCTTGGCACGCTTGCTTGAAGGAACACAAAGGTGTCCCAGGTGATATAGTAGTGCATCCTGGAGGTGAAAATTTGGAACTTGGTTACCCTCCAAGAGCATCTTGTATGTGTGGCTGAATTCTGGATCGCTCTTGTATATTAGTGACCAATCGGAAGTCTCATGCTCATAATATTTGAGCACGATGGTTATCGCCACGATCGGTGGTCGATTGAGGTAGTCTGCAACATTATTGGTGCTTCCCTTCTTGTACTTGATGTTCAAATGAAACTGTTGTAGATATGTGGACCACTTCTGATGGTGATCATTCTACAACTTCCCTTGTGATTGTATGAACTACAGGGGTTGGTGGTATGTGTGGATGATCATTTCCTTCCCCAAAATGTAATTCTTCCATTGTCGGCAAGCTTGCACAATGGAATAAATTTATTTGTCATAAGTGGGATACTTTCGGACTGTGTGGGACAATGTTGCACTGTGATATTTCACTGTATGCCTTTATTGAGTAAGAACTGCCCCAATAGCATAGTCAGAGGCATCTGTCTCGATCTCAAATGGTTGTTGCAATTCTGGTAATGTGAGCACTGGGGAACAACAGAGGCGATGTTTCAATTCTACGAATGCCTTTTGTTGATATTCCAACCAAAATAAGTTTTCTTTCGCTCCTCCCTTGGTGACTTGACTCAAGGGAAAAGTGATACGAGAGAATCCCAACATGAACATGTGGTAGAAATTAGAAAGACCCAAAAATCTGCGAAGCTCTGTTAGAGTAGTCAGGGCTGGCCAATCCCAGATGACTTGGATCTTGGTTGGATCCACATGCACCCCACGCTCATCAATAATGTATCCCAAATACTAAAACTAGGTCATGCCAAAAGTGCACTTCTCCAAATTGGCACACAACTTGTGTTTCCACAGTGTTTGGAGGACCTGGCGGATGTGGTAGAGGTGCTCTTCCCAAGTCTGGCTGAAGATCAGGATGTCATACAAGTACACTACTACAAATGAGTTGGTGAATGGATGCAAGATGTCGTCCATCAACCTCATGAAGGTTGTAGGATCATTCGTCAACCTAAAAGGCATGACCATGCATTCGAAAAGGACCTCCTTGGCTTTGAAGGCATTCTTCCACACATCGAACGATTCTATTGATACCTGGTGATACCCGGACTTCAATTCGATCTTGCTGAAATATTTTTCCCCCTTGAGTTGGTCCAAAAGGTCATCAATCCATGGGATCGTGTATCTATTCTGGACAGTGATCTTGTTCAGCTCTCGATAGTCAATACAGAGTCTCCAAGTCCCATCCTTATTTTGCACCAACACGATCGAGCTCCCACAGGGCGAAGAACTTGGTCGGATGTGACCTTTCTCCAGCAGTGTTACACATCAAAATTAGTCATTTCAGTGATGACCTATTGTCATCATTATAAATTTCACAAAGGTCACAAGTGTCACAGACATCATACAGTCAGCTTTCCTATGTCGTGTATTGAACGACATCACAAGAACACTTGAAATACACCCTCAAAGACTGGTTAAAGAAGGAAAAATCATTTGATGAAGAGTACAAAGATTTTTCCATGGAAAAAAACACTCAAAAGCCAGTTTTGAAGGACAATGCTCCCCTACCCACTGTCAAGGAGTGCTATTGCTCCTTGACCTCCTTGGGGGGAGCATTACAACTCTCTATACACCCTTTCGAGGGAGAGATGACCTGTTTGAGGGAATCTTTGACTATTGAGAAAAATCAGGGATAAATCCCCCTCATCTTTGGAGTTAGTTGGATTTGAATATGAGTTCAAGACTGGATCTTAGGGAGGATCCACAACTGATGGAGAAAGATCCTCAAAATATTCCAAGGATCTCTAAGGTGATTAGGCCTCTCCAAGCCTATATAAGGAGGCCTCTTCATGGTAAAAGGAGAGACGTGCAAGGCATCAAACTTATGATCTCATAAGGGACATTTATTAGTGAAAGTTTTAGTCATTCTGATCATGGAACTTTTGAGCAAGGGTCTAGAGAAAGAGAGCTTGGTGAAGTTTCTACCTCTGCATCTACAGTTGTAAGCACTTTGCTTTGTTTTCATTAATATATATATGTGCTTGGTCTATTTCCTTGAAGTTTTTGTATATTTCATGAATCTTTTCTTTTAATAGATCTATTTCGAAGCTAATCATGGTAGAATAGGAAGAATGTTTTGCCATTGCTGCTCATTAGATTGTAGGACCTTCTGAAGCGATTGGAGATCAAGATCATCCTCTATCGAGCAAGGAAAAATGTTATTAAAGGTATTTATGTTCCTTTCTTCTTATTCCTTGACTAGTTTAGACTCATTAGAAGGAATTCCAGTGTTCAACATTTGCACCTTTCTGTCTTGGTTATAGGGGTCTAGTATGCAAGAGGAAATCCACTTGTCTGCAGGGGGATTATCCTATAATAGAAATTGGCGACACCACTGGTGAAGGAATCCTATTTGTATTTCCTTGGTTTGTTCCTAACATTTCCCCCCATACAGATCACATTTACTGGTTTTTCATCATCCATTAGCCTTCTCCTACCTTCACTAGAAATTTCACCAATTTTTATCCATTTTGGGTGAGTTTTTGCATTTTTTTAGCTCTTTTTCTAAGTTTTTGGGATGACTAGTGCTCCCCCCTAGGCCATATCAGAGAACTGATATTTCATCATCACTCCCCTACAGTGTTTTAGGGAGCACTGCAATGCTCTGTACCCTTAAGATAGGGAGTGTTGATCCCCTTTTGTGGGAGTTTTTTCCTTCTTCTGCTCAGTCTTTTGCAACCTGTTTTGCAGAGGTCTTTACCCAGAGTATGTGGTTGGTTTATGAAGTTGTTTGGATTGGTTTTTTATGCTTCTCACTCCCTATTTTATTGATTGAATCTTGAAACCTTTTTCACAAATGTGAAATTTTCCTATTCTAGCTCCTTGTTTTGTCGAGACAATTTGAGTATTTTCTCTTTCTCCCTGTCTTTTCTTGGATTCTTCTCTGCATTTTCTTGTACTCCTTGAATTTTTTTCATTTGTTGAATACTTGATTGAGTTCTTTTTGAGAACCATATATCAATATAGTGTAGAAAAACCTCAGAAAAAGTACTCAACGCCTTGAAAAAGAGATAATTTCAGATAATAAGCCTCTTCGAGGGGGCAACCTCCTTTTATCCCACTTAAATGTTCAAGTCCAAGATGATTCAAAATGAAAATGCCTCCTTGGTATATATAGGAGACTAGGAGGCATAATTACAACTAATGGCCTAAAGCCAACATAAATAAAATAACATTACTAATATAATATGCCCCAATTAAGGGGTAATGAGCCAATATTAGGGCTTAACATGCCCCTCCCCTTGAGACAAGTGTTGTCCGCAACGCTTGAGTAACTCTGGATGCTTCTGTATAAAAGACTCATCTTCCCAAGTGGAATCTCTCACTGATAGTTTCCTCCATTTAATGAGATACTCTGAAATGGATCTATTCCTCAGCTGGAAAATTCTTGTGTCAGTGATGGCTTTAGGCTCTAATATGATTTTCCCTTCCTCGTCAAGTTCTGGAAATATAGTTTGAACTGGTATCTTGTCACCTATAACCTTCTTTAAGAATGAAACATGGAAAACTGGGTGTACTTGTGAAAATGCAGGCAACTCCAATTTGTATGCCATAGTACCAATCTTTTGCAACACCTTATAAGGGCCATAGTACTTTGGTGATAATTTATTATCCTTCTTGGCTTGCTTGAGGGAC
>ML794625.1:174595-199393 GCA_009831015.1 Picea engelmannii
TCTCAAGGGGAGGGGCATGTTAAGCCCTAATATTGGCTCATTACCACTTAATTGGGGCATATTAGATTAGTAATGTTATTTTATTTATGTCGGCTTTAGGCCATAAGTTGTAATTTAGATTAGTAATGTTATTTTATTTATGTTGGCTTTAGGCCATTAAACCTCCTAGTCTCCTATATATACCAAGGAGACATTTTCATTTTGAATCATCTTGTACTTGAACATTTAAGTGGGGTAAAAGGAGGTTGTTGCCTCAAAGAGGCTTATTATCTGAAATTATCTCTTTTTCAAGGCGTTGAGTACTTTTCTTGAGGTTTTTCTATGCTATATTGATGTTTGGTTCTTAACAATCAACTTGACACTTGTCATTATCTGATTGTGCCACGTGTCCTTGCTGACATGGATCCTCCACATATCCATACTGACGTGGTATGCCACATGTCCTTACTAATGTGATCTATTGATGTAGATATCCCTGATGTAACTGTCATCGTCTAATCTCCACATCTGACGATCCTTATTCATTTCGGATTTTCGGGCTCTGGGATTTTCAAATCTCAAACTTTTAGGAGCATAACCTCCTCACATCTTTCTATCCGAAGTGAATGTTGTTCGTTCGATCAGGATCTTAGATCGATGGCTTGATATTTTTGCAATGCATCTTTGCTAGCTTATCTTGTCCTTCCACTCGAAATTGACCCGACGGCTGATGCAACTTCGCATTCTGGGAATTTCAAATCTCAAACTTTCCAGAGTGTAACTTCTTCACATCTTTAGATCCAGAGTGAATGCTAGTCATTTGATCATGAACTTGGAGCGATGGCTTGATCTTTCTGCAATGCAAGTTTACTAGCTTATTGTGTCCTTCCACTCGAAATTGATCTGAAGGCTGATGGAACTTCGCATTCCGGAGATTTCAAATCTCAAAATTTCTAGAGTGTAACTTCCTCGCGTCTTTAGATCTAGAGTTGTTCATTCAATCATGAACTTAGATCGATGACTCGATATTTCTGAGCGCTCCTCCTGTATGGACACTGATCTGACGGCCACTGTCACTCCTCCTCCTAAGCATATGCTTCCTCCTAACTTGGAATAATGTATGAGTGTCAAAGGCATCGACCTTTGATCCTTTTGCGAGTCCTGATGACTTGGACCTCATCTGCGCTTCTGGAAAATACTAACTCTTCTGAGATTTCTCATCTCTACATATTGTTCGTTTCTCCTCCTGAGCTTACGAATTCCTATTTCTCTAGCGATGCACACTCTGATCTTGCCATCAATGAAAAACACACTCTACCTGTAAACATGCCAACAATCTCCCCCTTTGGCATTGATGGAAACCCTGAACGACTACACTTTCTACTTATATCTCCATCTGTGGCATCCAGACCACTCCTTTTCTCCCCCTTTGAAATCAATGTCAAAGAAAACATGTTCCCCCTGAGTTTTTGTAGTACTTTTCGGAGGTATCATATATTCAACCAATACATACTCCCCCTGACAGGATGGACCCTCTTATTTGAGTTCTGCAATGTATTTGTATTTAACTCATAGTCTTCTCCTTCTGATTCTTGGACCTGTTCATCTTTAGCTTCATTTGTGTCCTCTGTAGCAGACTCAATATTAATCACCTCTCTTACTGGGACTCCTTCGTCAACCCTTTCTTTTCATAACTGAATGACTCCCCATACCACTCTTCTCTAATCTTCTATTACAACAATTTCATTTTTCTTCCATGATGCCTAGAATCCAAGACTTTTATGGCCATAAACACCACAAGAAAAAACCATTAAAAACACTCTCATACCTGCTTTCCATTTTTACAAATGAAGGACTTGTGTTAGACTTCTTAGGAGTACTAATTTATTCCTTGTTGTATCCAAGACCGGATTTGTCATTTGGTGATCTCTGACTATCCAAGATCTCATCCAGGGTCATGAAGTTGTTCAGGAACTTGATTTGGGTGTTTGAATTCTCAACCTTCACAACTTCTGCTTCCGGCTTATGACATGATTCTTATTCTACTTCTTACTTTATTGCATGGGAGGATTCAATATCAACATCATTATCTGTCCTTATGCCTTTAGCCAACACTTGTCCTGAAATTACATTTTTCTCCTTACAATCTTTGGACGCAAACACCTCTTCACAGCCTTTGTTACATATTTGGCTTGTACAGAGAAAATTATGTTTCAGACCATCTACAAGTAGAACATCCTAAGAATTTAATTGTCCATTACTCAAGCTCACCATCCCTTTACCCTTTGTTTTACCTGGTTCATCGTTTTCAAAGATCACAATTCCTGTTTTTCTTTTACTTATAGGCAAAATCTTATCCTTGTCTCCAATCATGTGCTTGGAACATTCACTGTGTATATTCCAGGAGTCCTTTTTTTTTTGAGTTGAAAGTATTGGACCGCATTTTTCACTGTCTTTATTTTTCCATGTGATCGCCTTTCTAGCTAAGAGATTTATCCTTGGATTTTCTTTGTAATTATTCAGATGGCAGTTTGCAGCTTTGTGGCCGAATTTATGACAATTATAGCATTCGAGATCATTGTTCAATAGGTCAAAGTGATTTTTGTAATGTTGTCTACTCATTAGTTGTTCATTATTTCTTGACCTCCTCAGTTGCATGTCTCTAAACTTAATTTGACCATTTGCAATCTATGGCCGTTTGTTACTTGAATGTATCGTTCTTTGTTGTGGTAGATTGTTGCGTCCGTTTCGTCACCTAAATGAGAAAAATAAGGATGCTTACAAGTCCAGTTGGGTTAGCTGGACAAGACAACAGTGAATTCAAGAGTTAGAGACATCAAGCATAATAAATAAGCAAAGAACTAAGCTAATAACAATAAAAGAAACTAAACTAGAGTGCATAAAAAAAATAGAACAAAAATTAAACACCATTCATGCCACCAATGGATAAGTTGTATTAGTCTGAAAAATCCAAAGAGAAAGAGAGACTTATGGATCCCCTCTTCCTCCATGGGAGGGATTTTGAATCCCCAATGATTGAGCTCTTCTTACAAGTAACAAACTAAAAGGAAATGGTGAATAAAATCCAAAGCACATTCACTCAAGAGGTGATATGAATGGCTAAATGAAATGATGATTGTATGCTCTTGATGAGGAAAGAGGATCCTCCAAAAAAATATAGGCAACATAATAATACAAATGAATTCCTTGAAAATATAGTGCATCCATGGCCTCTTTTTATAGAAAATCTTTGAGGCATTATTCAACTAGTCTTTGGTGTCAACAAGGGGCTCTTTAGGGCACCTTTAGGTTTTTGAGCAGCCCCCAACTTGGATTCATCTCGGATTTGGGTGTCAAATCGACTTGGGAGATGAACCAGAAGTTGGTGGAAGGACGACCAAAATCATAAATGTGTCATTCTAAGGTGTGCATGGATTTTTGCGTCCACCATCACACATCGAGCGCATATGCGCTTTTCCAGTGTTATTCAACTATCGCATGTGCGTGCGCTGCCTTTGTATCCTTAGCGCATGCTAATTTTTTCACCAGTTGTATAGTTTTGTGCCCTTTGGAAATGCATTTTCTGGGCCATGGATGAACTAATAGGTGTTTTGAAGATGCTAGATTCCTGTAACCATTTGCAGACGAAATTCTAGTGATAACACATATATTTATTCATTGGGTGTCTTGATTGCTCATGTCTAAATCTTAAGGAACAATTTACAGCTTTGTGGCCAAAGTTAGAACAATGGAAACAATATCCATAGAAACAATATTTGTACCGAGAAAATGGTTGTCTTCTTTCAGTGGGTCAATTTCTTCCATGTTGATGATTTCCTTAAGAAGAGGGTGTATTATTTCTTTGTTCTACAGATTCAATTCTGGCACCTTCTTCTTTACTCCTCCTAGGCGGCTGATTATCTTCCTTTGTTTCTGTAGGTTTGTTGTTGTCATTGGTTGTAGATTTGACAAACTCGATGGCTTCTTTGTTGCTTGGCTGACCACTACTTGATCCCTCTTGATAATCCAAACCAATTTTCAACTTTGGATTCCTTTGTTGATTCAGAATGGTGGCTAATCCTTCTGAGGATTTGATACTTGAAAGATTTGGATGATACAAGGCTTGAAACTTCTCCAACTCTTTCCTAGTTCTTACTACCTCTTCTTCCAGAGCTTCACATCTTGCCTTCTTTTCTGATAATTGTTGTCTCAGAATGTCTTCAATCTTATTTGCCTCTTCCAATTCCACTTTTAGTAGGTCAAAGTCTTCATCAGGTTTTTTATTTCCTTTCTTGAACTGTATCAACAATTGTTTTTGTTTTCTCTTCTTAAGTATGATTCTGTCAATCTCTTCTAAAGCACTGATTAGCTCTCCTTCCAAGTCAACCAAATCTTCTTTAGTATCGACAGTACTTCCTGTGCTTTCATTATCATCATCCTCTTTGGCCATAAGAAAAAAGTTATTAACCTTATCTTCACAGGAAGAGTCATTCTCTGTGTCTTCTGAGGAGTCATCATTGTTTACACATAAATTTTTCTTTTTACCAAATCTCTTGGATTTGTGCTTCTCTTCTCCTTCAGAGTTCCAGTCCTTCTGATTGTGTGGACACTTAGATGAAAAGTGACCTACCTTTTTGCATTTAAAACACTTGAAGGGAAACTTGCCTTGGTACTTTCCTGATCCTTTCTTTAGTCTTCTCACAAATTTTTCTTCAATTTCATCAGGCTCAGAATCCTCATTCTTGTCTTCTTTAAATGATGCTTCTATAGTGGTATATTTATCTTTACTAATCCTCATTTCATAAGTAGTTAGAGTTCCTAGAATTTGATCAATAGACAGAGTCTTAATATCATTCAGTTATTCTATTACATAAACTTTTGGATTTAATCTATCAGGCAAAGATATTAAGATCTTCTGAACTAGTAATATGTCTTCAATATTCTCACCAAGACCTTTCATGGCATTCACAAGATCCTCAACTCTTAAGAAGAATTTATTAAATGTCTCATCCTCATTCATCTTTAGTTGTTCAAACAGTAATCTGTAGGTTTGAAGCCTGGCATCCTTTACCTTCTCATTACCTTGATAGTTGCTAATGAGTTTGCCCCACATTTATTTGGCAGTTTCTAAGTGCATAACTTTTACAAATTCTTCTTCTTCAAGACCACTCAGAATAGCATTCATAGCCTTAGTGTTGAAGATGAATTCTAGCTTGTCATCCTTAGAAGATAGTACAACTGGCTTTACATAACCAGTCTCTACACATCCCAAACATCTGCACCTAAAGCCATTATGTAGGTTCTCATCCTAACCTTCCAGAAGGAAAAGTTTATTCCATTGAAAAGAGGGGCCTTATTGGTTGAAGTTCCATCATGGATTGACATGTTTAAGCTTATTGATCTACATTTAAATAAAAGGAACTGACTCTGATACCAATTGTTGGACAACTAAGGGGGGGGGTGAATTAGTTGTTACCGTGTTTAAACAATTATGCTTATTTTAAACTCTTTACAGAGCACTCAATGACAATCACAATAATGTAGGGAGGTACACAATAGAACATTCAACATAAATCACACACATGAAATATACAGAGACAAATATCTCCTGAGGAAACCCATAAAGGGTAGAAACCTCTTCTTCTTGATCTGATAAGTAATCGTTATTTTCTGTACCTCTGTTTTGCAAGCTGCAACTTGTTGAGAGCACCAAATATCTATTTTCTCTAGCACCCACTAGAAGGAAACACCAACTCCTTGGTTTCTCTAGCACCCACTAGAAGGAAGCACCAAGTCCCTAAGTGTTTCAGCACCAATTGGATGGAAGCACCAACTTCTAGTCACACAAGAACCGACGTGTATAACAAAGAACAATAGTTCTCCCTTGCACCACCCTAGTTTTTCTGGCTGCTACCAGATGGAAGCTACAAATCCCTATGTTCAAGCACCCACTTGAAAATCTAAGGACACCAATCCTCCCTAGCACCTCCCTAGCACCCTAAAATATAAATCTTTTCTTTCTACAACTTTATCACAGTGATACAACATTTATTTATGGTTTACAAGTCTCATCACTTTTCTTCTACACTGCTCTGCTCTTCCTGGATCAGTGTCTCTCTCATCGCATATGTTGCGCTTTTTGTTCTTCTCTCAGATATGCATGTATGTTCCTTTCTTCTTCTCCACTTCAACTCCTTCACACCATATGCTTCTACCCGCATGAATCACACTCAATAGCCCCAATCATATATTCTTTGTTCTGCATTTTTATACTCTCTGTGAACCTTCTGCATCCTTCATGCACAATACCTCTACATGATCTTCACTGTGTCACTGTTCTTCCCTACTAGTTGTTTACTGAAGCTCTTCCTTACTTCTGCATAGCTCAATAGTAGAATCACTTCACTTCTCTATTCTACATGCATTTCTCACGTTGAGTCATCTCTTGATCATCATGGAAACTCTTCGTCTTCTCTGGCATTATTGAATCTCTTCATTATTAGTGAACATTATCCTGAGATTCCTTGGCTTCTTTGGCAGTCATGACTCTTCGTTCTCTCTGGTAGTTACAGTCAGATGGTTTTGGTTCTTTTGGCTCCTAAACCCCTTCCTTCTCGTGACCGCTGGTTGTGACCTGGGGCCAATCACTTCAGAACTTCACATTTTGGGTCATCTGTCATGAGTCACCTCGACTCTCCCAACTCCCGATCTCCTGAACTTTGAAGTGGAGCTTAGCGACGTGATAGCTCTTCCCTAGATATGAACTTGGGCTATGATTTCAGGTGACCACATGCAATCCTTGGTCTCAACAATCAGATGACACATGTCCCTCCAAACCAACAGAAGAGATCGATTTCATGATCCGGGCTCCGAGAGTTTCAATTCTCAAGTTCTTGTTTTCTCCTAGAGCATTTCACCCGGAGTCCATGATCCAACGTTGCGTGTCCCTCTCGGATCAACGGTCCTTATTCACTTTGGGACTTCGACACTTCAGCAATATCAAACCTTTCTCCTTTGTTTTTTCCCAGAGATGACAATCTACTGACATGTGTCCTCTTTAATCCAACGACTATCATCCACTTTGGGATTTCGGCCTTCGGGACTTCGGGTCTTTGAGAAAGTACTAGTGGTAAAAATCTTGAAGAAAAAATCTCGGAGTGACATCAATCTTGCATCACTCGATGACGTGTCATGAGCCGAGCAGCTGCCATGTTTCACTCAGATTTGTGATTTCCACGTACCTAAAATTCCGAATCAACTTGACACTTTTCATTGTCTGATTGTGCCACATGTCCTTGCAGACGTAATCTTGATGACGTGGTTCCTCCTCCATGTTGACATGGTCTGCCACATGTCCTTACTGATGTGTTCTACTGATGTAGATCTCCCTGATCTAACGGTCATCGTCTGATCTCCACATCTGATGGTCCTTATTCATTTTGGATTTCTGGGCTCCGGGATTTTCAAATATCAAACATTCAAGAGCGTAACCTCCTTGCATCTTTATATCCGAAGTGAATATTGTTCATTCGATCAGGATCTTAGATCGATGAATCGATCTTTATGTAATGCAGATTTTCTATCTTATCCTGTCCTTCCACTCGAAATTGATCTGATGACTGGCAAAACTTCGCATTCCAAGAGTTTCAAATCTCAAACTTTCCAGAGTGTAACTTCCTCGTGTCTTTAGATCCGGAGTGAATGTTGGTCATTCAATCATGAAATTAGATCGATGGATTGATCTTTCTGCGATGAAACTTTGGTAGATTATCCTTTCCTTCCACTAGAAATTGATTTGATGACTGACAGAACTTCAAATTCTAGAGATTTCAAATCTCAAACTTTCCAGAGTGTAACTTCCTCGCATATTTAGATCCAGAGTGAATGTTGTTCATCCGATCATGAACTTAGATCGGCAACTCAATCTTTCTGTGTGCTCCTCCTATCTGTACACTGATCTGACGACCACTATTGCTCCTCCTCCTGATCTTATGCTTCCTCCCAACTTGGAAGAATGTCTAAGTGTCAAAGGCATTGACCTTTGATCCTTCTGTGAGTCCTGATGACTTAGACCTCCTCTGCACTTCTGGAAACTACTAACTCTTCTGATCATTCTCGTCTCTGCATACTGTTCGCTTCTCCTCTTGAGCTTACGCATTCTTATTTCACCATCAATGCACACTCTGATATTTCCATCAATGAAAAACACACTCTGCCTGTAAACATGCCAACAGTCCTAGATCTACCTCTTGATTTCATCATTCTCCAGAACAGAGTGTCGATAGATCGGTCCATTGGGCAGTGATGCACCTAGGGTCAGATCGATGGGGTGTTTGACCTGACAGTGTAGAGGAACCCCTATGGGTGAGGTGAAGATGTCCTGGTACTGCTCCACAGCCTTGTACATTTGTTGTTATCGTGCGGAGGAGCCCTTTTTGGAGGTCGCGGCCATTGTCTTCTTCTTTCCCTGAGGGCAAATCATCAGGAAAACAAATTTATCAGTTTTGGAAATGAGCTTACTGCATTTTTTTGTAGTAACTAAAGAGATAGCGGCAGGCAGTGGTACCTCTCGTATCCTGTATGACTTATTTCCCAAGGTAATAATAACAATGTGAGGTCGGGACTCATACATAACATGTCACTTCCACAATTATGGTTGGCCTAATAATACATCACAAACATCGAGATGAGCAATGCCACATAATACCTCATTGGTGAAGGGATTGATGTTGTAGGGAAGGTGTAATATCCCTAAGGCCAAAACCAATTGTAAATGTAAATGAAAATGTACTTAAGCTGGTGAGCTGTATGACATCATTTTATATGCACATTTCATGGTATAGTGCATGGATGTACTGCATAGTAAAAGGATGAAGTGTGCACATTCTTGGATATCGCACGCAACAAATTGAGTGTGCGCGATTGTGAGGCCAGCAAGCCTTTGTGTATATGCTATGTTTTATAGTATGGTGAGCCAGTTATTATAAGCTAGGATACTTATTGTAACGTTCCCCCGGGCCACCCGCAGGCCAGGGTACACCACTCTAGAGCAACCTCTCGTGCTCTGACACTAGTCGGTAACACTCCCAGCCTTTAAAGGTTGGACCATGCTACTCTAGGGAACTTTTTCATTCCCTTACTGCGGAACATATGGTAACATACCCAGTAGTCAACTGAGCTATGCCACATACATTTACTCTTTAAACTGCATGCATCTAAAACATATACATACAACACTCTTGCGAAAGATTTACATATAAACATAAACAAACAATTACTTTCTGTAACATATGACTTTTATACTGAAATAACAGTAACTACAGATATGCAGCATCTACAGGGAATTACCCATAAACATACAGGAAATTATAATCACATATATGATAAACAGTAACATAGGCATGTAAATAACAAAGCACCATATCATTTTATTATACAATTGGTACTTATCTTAGAAATAATGTCACCAACTGTGTACAGACCATCCACGAACCTCCCAACCATAGACTACATTGTTCATCACTCTTAACAGTGAGTCACCCCAGAGCTAGGACTGAACTCCACCCAGGAAAAGGGTTCCTATCCAGTCTAAGGCTCATGGGCAACAAGAAAGACTTCATCTCAGGTGCTCACTGAACTAACAACCTACAACCTCTCAATCCCCACATGCCTGTCCCACCCAAGGAAGTATGCCCCTTCTCTTCTCAATAGTCCCTCGGTTGCCCCACTTCCCTTCCAAGGCTACAACAACAGGCCAGACAGGAAGTCTCAGAGCATTGTAGCTGTAGTTTATCACCTTTGGGAATCAATCCCCAACAATTCTCTCGCTCAGAGAATTTCTCATGGGCCTAACAACCTACTTCTTCAATCCTGCTCCAAACTAACCAGGTACACCAACTGAAAACGAATATGGGAACATGCTCTGAAATGATGAAATGGTTGTCTCAAGGATAACGAAATGCATGAGTGAAAATGGTCATGGAATCATTTACTGGATAACTGGGTGTGGGAGAATCACTGTGAACTCTTCGTGGAAGTCCTTGTGCGAATGATGGTCGGGTTGCCTGTAAGGTATCCCCTCCAAAGTCCCCAAATGAGCTAAGTTCCCCCACGATATGAATGGATGTCCCCAACTTGACACTTGTCATATCGGAAGTTACTTCGGTCCGCTTGTCCCCAACTTTAGAACTTAGGATAAAATAATTTTCCATACATTATGCTTTAGGAAATATTAATATAATATTCCCTTGACTTTTTTCCCTCCCTTTCCCTAACTGGTGAAGTTCATTCCCCCATCTCTTTTATCATGGTCGGTGTATGTGCAATGATGTATTTTATATTAATCATGAGTCATGTACAAAGTAGGCGCATTTCCCTTTGACATCTAGGCATTCCGGCCTAATACCAAAACATAAGCATCCCAACTTATAATAACTGGCTCACCAGCCTATAACACATATCATATACATGAGCCTCGTTGTCCTCCATATTGCGTGCACCTTAGTTACTACGTGTGGTATCCTGGAATGTGCAAATTACATCATTTTACTGCATAGTTCATGTGCGCACTGTGCCACATGACGTGCATTACCAAATGAGGTCAAAACAACTCACCAGCTTAAGTACATTTATATTACATTTACAATTGGGTTCGGCCGAGGGATATTACAATCCCCTCCCCTTATTTATGCACTGTCCTCAGTGCATCATACGCCCATATATAATAGAGTTTTCAAAAATCTTCAAAAATATGTGGGTATTATATCCGCATTGCATCTTCATGCTCCCAAGTAGCATCCTCAGGACTGTACCAGGTCCATTGAACCTTTACAAGCCCTATGGATCAATATATATTTCTTTAGCAATGATACATGGAAGACATTATGAACATACATAGATGCAGGTAATGCAATCATATAAGCAATTGGACCAATCCTCTTTAGGACTTCAAAAGGCCCATAAACTCTGGCTGCCAACTTGGCACAGCTTCCCAACTTCAAGGAACTCCTGTTAGCTTTCACTTTCAGGAAAACATGATCACCCACTTTGAATTTTTTGTGGGTTATGTTCTTATTGGCATAACTTTTCTATCTGTCTTGGGCATCTTTTAAATTCTTCTTAATTTTTGTCATCTAGTCCTCCATTTCCCTGAGAAACTCTGGCCCAACTACTGTCCTATCAGCTGGGTTATCCCAACTCACTGGAGTATTGCACTTTCTACCGTAAAGTGATTCAAATGGGCTCATCTTCAATGATGCATGATACCCATTGTTGTATGTGAATTCTACCAAGTGTAGGTAGTCTTCCCATTTCAATGGTTTGTCCATCACATACATTCTCGGTATATATTCTATCACCCTATAAACCCTTTATGTCTGTCCATCAGACTCAGGATGATAAGTGGTACTAAAGTTTAGATTCGTTCTGAATCCTTTGAACAATCCTTTCCAGAAATTCAAGGTGAATTTTGGGTCTCTGTCAGATACAATTGTCTTAGGAATCCCGTGCAATCATGCCACTTCTTTCATGAAAATATTAGCAACCTTTGCTACCTTGTGTGTAGTTTGCAGTGGAATAAAATGGGAAGCTTTCGTAAGCTTTTCCACCACCACCATGATCGAATCATGCAACTTTCCCATTCTAGGCAATCCCATAATAAAATCCATTATCACCACTTCCCACTTCCATTTAGGAATGGTTAAAGGTTGCAGTAATCTTGTTGGGTGCCTATTCTCAGCTTTCACCTTTTGTCATTCCATACATCTAGCAATGTACTCGATGATCTCTTTCTTCATACCTAGCCAAAAGTAATGGCTCTTGATTGCTTCCACGATTTTCTGATATCCAGGGTGCCCTGCATAAGGAACATTATGCATTTCATGCAAAATCATACATTTCAAGTCCTGGACATTTGGAACAAAAATCCTATTCTGGCACAACAGTATTCTATCTATTCCCAACTTATAATTATCCACCTTCTGAAGCATCTTACCCTATTGTAGCATTGCTACCAATTCTTTGTACTGCAGATCTGCATTTTCAGCCTCCATAATTTTGCTTTTAATATCAGTTTGGTACATACTAATGGTTGTAGCATGTAATTCATGCACCTTCCTGCTGAGTGCATCATCCACTTTATTCTCTTTCCCCTTGATATGCTTTATATCAAAGTCATATTCGCTTAGAAATTATAACCATCTACTTTGTATAGCATTTAGATTTGGCTGATCAAATAAATATTTCAGACCATTGTGGTTTGTTCTTAGCTCAAACCTCTTTCCCATGAGGTAGTGTCTCCATTTCCTCAAGGCATTCACTATGTCTGCCAACTCCAAATCGTGAGTGGCATAGTTTATTTCATGATTCTTCAACTTCCTTGATTCGCAACATGTGACAAACCCGTTTTGATCGAGGACTCCACCAAGTCCTTCATTACATGCATAAGTGCATATGATGAAATATTCTTCTGGGTCTGCGATCCTTAATATTGGAGCACTTGTCAATAATTGTTTCAAGTGTTGAAAACTTTTCTCACAATCCAGTGTCCACTGAAACTTCACTCCCTTTCTTTGCAAAGAAGTGATTGGGTGTGCAATCTTTGAGAATACTTCAATAAATCTTCTGTAGTAGCCTACAAGACCCATGAATGATCTCACCTTTGCCAAATTATTCGGTGCGGACCATTCTCTAATGGCCTCTATCATCTCAGGATCCACTGCTATCCCATCCTTTGAAATGATATGCCCCAAATAATGAATCTGTTTCTGATAGAATGAGCACTTTCTCAATTTGGCATAAAACTAACGCTCCCTTAATACTTGCAACACAATCCTCAAATGATGTTCATTCTCTTCCTATGAATTGGAATATATAAGAATGTCATCCAAAAAGACAATAACAAACTTGTCCAAATACTCTCGAAAAACACCATTCATTAAGCACATGAAAACAACTGGTGCATTTGACAACCCAAATGGTACCACTGCGAACTCATAATGACCATATCTTGTCGTGAAGGAAGTCTTTCTAATATCTTATTCTTTAATTCTTACCTGATGGTATCCTGATCTCAGATCTATCTTCGAAAATATCTTTGCATCCTTCAATTGATCAAAGAGGTCATCAATCCTTGGTAGAGGATACTTGTTCTTAACAGTCACTTTATTCAACTGTCTGGAGTCAATGCACAACCTTAGTGTTCCATCTTTCTTTCTCACAAATAAGACTGGGGCACCCCAAGGCAACATGCTTGGGTGTATATACCCCGTCTTCAGAATTTCTTCAAGCTACATTTGCAACTCCTTTAATTCTGGTGTACTCATTTTGTAAGGAGTCTTTGATACTGGCGTTTCTCCAGGCATCAAATTTATAGAGAAATCAATGTCTCTCCTTGGGGGTAGTCTGGGTACCTCCTTGAATACCTCTTCAAAATCTTCCAAGACTACATAATATTACAAATTTGGCACCTTATCTCTAGGTGTCTCTGCCAAATGAGTTGCAATTATTTGACATCCTTTTTTGTAACATTTCTTCAACTGCAATGCTAAAATTTCTCTAATGGTTACTACCTTGGGAATTCCTTGTACCTTCCTTAGTTTCCCTTCCTCATCTAGGAAAGTAAATTCTTTGTTGTGACAGTCGAAGAGAGTGTGATGTTGGTCCAACCAATCCATCCTAATTAGGCAGTCATGGGAACCTAAAGGCAAGATGTTTAAATCTACCTTGGTGTTCAGTCTATTCATCTCTATGAGGCATGACTTAACCATCTCATTAACTTTTCTTCTGGCTCCTGTAGCTAGTTGCACCAACCAGGATTTCCCATGCTTGCTTCTTGGTAATTGAAAACTTTCCACCATATTAGGGTCTATATAACTATGACTAGCTCCCGAATCAATTAAAATAGCAAGGGTTTGGTTGTTGATAATACCTTCCACTTCAATCATGTGGGACTGATACTCTGCTTGCTTATTGTCTAGGGCTGCATAAATCATTGGCACATATCGTCCCATGTCCTCCATTGTTTCATCTCATTGTACATTGTGAACATCCCTACCTTTTTCACCTCTGTGAGGACAATCTCTGAACCTATGGTCCCCTTTACAACCCCAACATTGCATAGGTGGTTGTCTTGGCCCTTGACTCCCTGTGTCAATTGTTCTAGGTTCTTTAGGTGTTTTTTGTCCTTGTGGATTAATTCTGAAGAATGGTGGATTAGCTCCCTTTTTCCTCTGATCCATATTGAATTTCTTATTGTCTTCCCAAGCCTTTTGGAAAGATGGCCTTACTTTCTGCTGATCATATAGGCATTTAGCTCTCCTTATGGTCTCTTCTAATGTCTTGGGATCATCATACTGTATCTTTTCACTGATGAATGATGGCAATCCACTTAAATACCTTTGAATTTTGACTGTCTCATCCTTGATGAAAGAGACATACTTCAACAGTTCTAGAAACTTTCTCTCATATTCATTTATGGTCATACTTCCAAGCTTGAGTTCAAAGAAATCTTTCATTTTCTTGTCATAGTATCTCTTAGTCAAGTACTTCTTCTCAAAATACTTCTTGAATTCCATCTAAGTAACACTTTTCTCTACAATGTGTTGTACCTACACAAGTTGATCCCACCACATGGAGGCTTTTCCTTTGAGTTGATAGATAGTGATTCTACCTTCTGCATGAGAAGAAGAATTATGCAATTGAAAATACTTCCTCACGCCTAGTAACCATGTTTCTGCATCTTCATCCTTCTTGTGCTCACCATCAAATTTAGGAGGTTTGATTTTGTTCATTTCTCCTCGCAGCTCATCCACCCCAAATCTCTTATACCTTCTCATAGGGGATAGACTCAAGTTGTTGCCTGCTCTCTTATTGGAATGCCTTTGGGAATGATGGTGATGTCTACTAGCACCTTTTTCTTTTCTTTTCTCCTCTAAAGGTTTGTGACTCCCAGATTCACTTGAGCCACTCTCCTTAACCAATTTATTTTCTATTATGTTCAAACCCTCCAATAGCTTCATGTTGAAGTCATCTTGCTACTCTTTGGCTTTCATAAGCCTTTCATTATCAGCTTTATGGCTTTGGACATCCTTCTGCAAATTCTTAATGGTCTCAGCCATATTCATATCTTCATTCCTTTCTTCTCCATGTCTGTTGGAGTTCGTTCCTTCGATGCCCAAATGGACATCCACCCTTATGCTCTCATCTTGCTGAATGTAATTCCCATGTGCTTCTTCCATTCCTATGGACTCTGCACTGGTCTGATCTGATCGAGTTGTTGTTAATTCTATAAAACGTTCAACCATCGAAACTTATTAGGATAACAATTCATCAATTCATGAGAATATGCACCATTTTGATTCAATATACACATCATAATTATCACTCCCAGTTTCCTGGTGTTATCACCATGACAATTATAGATAATACCTAAGTCTCGAAAACACAGACACGCAGTGCCTTTCGAGATACACTTCTGCAAGAACGTGGTTTGTTGAAACCACTTTCGCCAAGACGTGGTATCATGTGTCTCAATATGTCAAATCAACCACTCGTGGAGCGGGTGACGGCTTAGTCAAATCACCCTGCTTTACTCGTTTGGTACTTTGTAGCCATGTGACATCAAATGAACACCGCCATGTAACGAACTCAAAATATAATCATTCGAAATGGATTGGATGAGCATGGAAACCCAACGCTCTTGTACATAATCCATTTGCGCTTCATAAATGGAATTCTATAATTACCACTCCCCAAGTATGAAGATATCTGTGTATCCATAACCAAAGTAATTTCCAAAATGCTCAACTTTCTGCTCTCTGTAAAAGCACCTTTCGGTATCCACAACCTGAGATACATGGACAAGGCTAAATCGAGTGAGATTGGTTATTCGAGCAACATGCTAGGCTTTCCTGCGAATCAGGAGGAAAGGGTCCTTGCGCACATCCTAGCAACTAATTTTCACACAAAGTTGGCTATAGACTTGCGGTTGGAAGTTAGGCTAAATCCCACTATGAAGGATTTAGTCATCAACAGGCTAGCCGCTAAGAAGAAAATGAGCAAGTGGCATAAGAAGGAGGAATCTATGACTGAATCAACCGAAATTGTTGGAGAGAATAAATCGTTCTGGTTATATTCTTCCTTAAAGGCAGAGATCGCTAAGCTAAAGTAAGTCTTCAACCAAAATAAGCATGTCTCAACGAATTTTGAATAGCCAGTAGCGGAGGTAAAGAGTACCAGAGATGATAGGCCTGTTCTTTAAACGACCCTTTTCACAACAGGCTAACTGTTGTCATCCCCCTTTTGTAATTTTGTGATTATTACGACTATATAAATACAGAAACAAATTTTAGATTGTTTTATTACAATTTCTATATGGTGATGTTATGAATCTTGTTTTCTTTTATAATAAGTTTTTCTTGTAATCTTATATTTTATTTTCATCTGTCTAAATCGAAGGAAATTAAAAATCGGAATTCTTTTTAATTAATGCTTCAATGTGGTTGTGTGTTTCTTTTTCTTTTATTATTATGCAATTTAAACTCAAACTCATCACCTTCCAAGCGACTTCGCGTGCACTAAAATTTGACTTGTTCATATATATGTATCGTGCATAGCGATATCACAAGGTAAAACATTTTTCCGTTCACCTAAATCTATTGTGCATTTCTTCTTCGTCACACCGACAACTTACACACACTAATCTTGCATTGTGCATCAATATCCACTATGCAAAGTTTTGGTACCATGCACCGATATTCCACATGCATTTCATCCTATGCATGCACCATATCAAGTTTAACATATTCAATAGCGCCCAATTATCTATGCACACTACTGAATACACTGTCCTGAAACAACTTATACTCATACTTATGCGCATACCAACAAAACTCCTCTGCGTTAAGAAATACTTGCGCACCCCATGTGCACATTACTTTGTGTATGCTCACCTTTCAAGGATAAATTCAGCGCTTGCATATGCACATAATGATCTTCCGTGCGGTGCCACAATTTAGTGCGCCCACTGGCACACCAATGTTTTTCCATGCGCGCCATCACACCAACCTTTTTCATGGATACTCCATGACTCCAATTTTTGGTCACCTCGAAGTTACTCTTCTTTGAATATTCGCTTCAACTGAACCCCTCTATCCCATCCAAGCTCAGTGTTGAACTGAAGCTCTGATACCAATCTGTAACGTTCCCCCGAGCCACCCACAGGCCGGGGTACGCCACTCTAGAGCAACCTCTCGTGCTCTGACACCAGTCGGTAACACTCCCAGCCTTTAAAGGCCAGACCATGCTACTCTAGGGAACTTTTCTATTCCCTTACTGTGGAACATATGGTAAGATACCCAGTAGTCAACTGAGCTATGCCACATAAATTTACTCTTTAAATTGCATGCATATAAAACATATACATACAACACTCTTGTGGAAGATTTACATATAAACATAAAAAAACAATTACTTTCTGCAACATATGACTTTTCTACTGAAATAACAGTAAATACAGATATGCAACATCTACAGGGAATTACTCATAAACATATAGGCAATTATAATCACACATATGATAAACCGTAACATAGGCATGTAAATAACAAAGCAACATATCATTTTATCATACAATTGGTACTTATCTTAGAAATAATATCACCAACTGTGTACAAACTGTCCATGAACCTCCTAGCCATAGACTACACTGTTCATCACTCTCAACAGTGAGTCACCACTAAGCCAGGATTGAACTCCACCAAGGAAAAAGGGTTCCTATCCAAGCTAAGGCTCATGGACAACGGGAAAGACTTTGTCTCAGGTGCTCACTCAGCTAACAACCTACAACCTCTCATTCCCCACATGCATGTCCCACCCAAGGAAGTGTGTCCCTTCTCTGCTCAACAATCCCTCAGCTACCCCACTTCCCTTCTAGGGCTTCAACAATAGGTCAGAATAAAAGTCTCATAGCGTTGTAGCTGCAATTTAGCACCTTTGGGAATCAATCCCCAACAATTCTCTCGCTCAGATAATTGCTCACGGGCCTGACAACCCGCTTCTTCAATGCCGCTCCAAGCTAACCAAGTACACCAACCAAAAAGGGCTATGGGAACAGGCTCCAGAATGATTAAATGGATGTCTCAAGGATAACGAAATGCATGGGTGAAAATGGTCATGGAATCATTGACTGGATAACTGAGTGTGGAATAATCACTGTGAACTCTTCGTGGAATTCCTTGTGCGAATGATGGTCAGGTTGTCGGTAAAGTATCCCCTCGAAAGTCCTCAAATGAGATAAGTTCCCCCACGATATGAATGCATGTCCCCAACTTGACACTTTTCATATCGGAAACTACTTTGGTCCACTTGTCCCCAACTTTAGAACTGAGGATAAAATAATTATCCATACGTTATGCTTTAGGAAATATTAATATAATATTCCCTTGACTTTTGGCCCTCCATTTCCCTAACTGGTGAAGTAAAGTCCCCCATATCTTTTATCATGATCGTTTTGCACGCAACGATGTATTTTATATTAATCATGAGTCATGTACAAAGTAGGGGCATTTCCCTTTGACATCTAGGAGTTCCGGCCTAATACCAAAAAATTAGCATCCCAGCTTATAATAACCGGCTCACCAACCTATAACACATATCATATACATGAAGCTCGTTGTCCTCCATATTGCGCACACCTTAGTTACTGTGCGCGGTATCCTGGAATGTGCAAATTACATCATTTTACTGTGCAGTTCATGTGCACACTGTGCCACATGACGTGCATTACCAAATGAGGCCAAAACAACTCACCAGCTTAAGTACATTTATATTACATTTACAATTGGTTTCGGTCGAGGGATATTACACTTATGTATTGATTAGGCCGGAGAGCCTAGATGTTAAAGGCCAATGTGCATGTTTTTGTACATGTCTCATAATTAATATAAATACATCGTTGCGCGCAGACCAACCATAATAAAAGAGATGGGGGAATAAAGTCCATTGGTTAGGGAAAGGGAGGGGATAAGTTAAGGAAAGGGGTAAGCTAGGGAGCTTAAACCAAAAAGGAATATTATATTAATATTTCTTAAATCATAAAGTATGGATAATTATTTTATCCTAAGTTCTAAAGTTGGGTACAAGTGGGCCAAAGTAGCTCCCAACATGACAAGTGTCAAGTTGGGGACAAGCATACATATTGTTTGGATTTAGTTCATTTCCTATCATCTTTTCCATCAGGCTTCCCATCATTCCATCCATCATTCATTCATCCAGACAATCATCCATGAGTATTCACACCCATTGAGCTATCCTTTGTATCTTCGTGGCTATACTTGAACCGTATTCATAGCCCTTTTGTGTTGGTGTGTCTAGTTAGCTTGGGAGATGGACTGAAGAAGCGGGTTGTCAGGCCCGTGAGAAATTCTCTGGGTGAGAGAATTGTTGGGGATTGATTTCCTGAAGGTGCTGAGCAAATAAGGGGCACACTTCCTGGGTGGGATAGGCATGTGGGGAATGAGGGACTGTGGGTTGTTAGTTTGAATTGACACCTGAGACGAAATCCTTCCTGTTGTCCATGAGCATTTATCCTTGTTAGGAATCTCTTTACCCGGGTGGAGTTTAGTCCCAGCTCGGGAGTGACTCACTTTTGAGAGTGATGAACAGTGTGGTTTAAGGCTGGGAGGTTCGTGGGATGTCTGCACGCAGTTGGTGACATTCTTACCAGGATAAGTGCCAATCTGGGTGATAAATTTACATGCTGCATTGTTATTTACATGCTTATATTTATGGGTTAATCTATGTGTGTTTCTTATTGTCTGTAAATTTATGGGTATTTCCTGTATATGTTTACTATCATTTTAGTATGAATCTGTGCATTTACATAAAGTATTTTTTTGTCTACGTTTTTATATATATATGCTTTCGCAAGAGTTCCGTGTGAATATGTATTTTAATTGCATGTAGTCCTTCAAAGAAAAATTTATGTCGCATAGCTTAGTTAGATGTTGGGTATGTTACAGTATGTTCCACAGAGAGAATGTAAGAGTTCTCTGGCATAGCGTGGCCTGGCATCGATGGCCGGGGACGTTACAAATTGGTATCAGAGCTTCAATTTTAACACTGAGCCTGGATGGGCTGAGAAAGTTCAGTTGAAGCAAAATTACGATAGAGAAAATTTTTCAAAGTGGCCAAATTTCGAGTTGCAGAGCATCCATAGTAATATTTGGAAACAACGACATAGCATTGGGAAAAGCCCCAATTTCTGTTGTTAAATTCATGAGAAAATGGATAAATTCGGCCAAGTGATGAGATATTCCCGATTTAATATCTGTTCTGGCAAATTCAGACCCAGAATTGGTCGGATTTGAAGTCACAGTGAAGCCATGACAATTGGAGTGAGTTTTATAATTAAAATTCTCAATTCGTGAATCGATTTTTGGGAAATTCGTTCCAAAAATGTCAACCCACAACGATTTTTTGTTGCAGAGGCTGAATTGGTGTTATCGGGCTGAAATTGAACGAATTTCGTGGTTGCAAAATGTCTATGGTAAATTGGGGAAAAATTTAGGAAAAAGCCCCAATTTCTGTAGCGGAATTCACAAGTATTTGATGCGCATAAAGGTGAATGTGCACAGGTGGGCACACTAAAAATGCATGATGCGTAGTGAAAAGATTGTGATAGGTAAAATTCGGCACTGCACGACAAGATATTGGCATGCTGGTACACGCGATAAATTTTGGCGCCGCATGGAAAAATGTTAGTGTGTGGGTGTGCGCGCTAAGTTTTGATACCGCACAGAAAAATAGTGGTTTTCTAGTGCGCACGCTAAATTTTGGTGCCGCGCAGAAAAATGTTGGTGTGCGGGTGCGCATGCTAAATTTAGCATTGCACAGTGTGTATACTCATAAGAAGTGTGCGTGGTGTGGACATTCAAAATAATGGCGTGTGTGGTGTGTGCAGTATTGGCATAGTGTAGAGGAGTTTGGTAGTTGTGTGCGCAATGTGGGAATATGTTGTCACGCAACAGCTTAGTTAATAGTGCGCGCATATTTTTAGTGCACAGTGGAGGTGTATTAAACTTTGGCATGATGCAACACGTCGGGTGAAATGCGCATGGAATATCAACGCACAGTACAAAAACTGTGCACGATAGATATCAACGCGTGGTACAAAAACTGTACGCAATGGATATTAGTGCGTGACACAAAAGTAGTGCGCGCAAGTTAGTGGCATGACAGAGATGTGATACATAGTGGTTTTAAAGTGTGTGAAGAATGATTTACCTTGTGTTGTTGTGGTGCATGGTGAATATGGGTTTACAAGTTGAAATTAGTGCGCGTGAAGTTGTTTGAAGGGTGAACAACAACAGAAAACCAATGATTTTCTGTGACGTTTTATATCCTTTGAACATCATCTTTTTGCAGTGTGTTTTTGAGGGCCTTAAGAGAGTTTTTAACAACTCAAAAACCACAAGACAAAGGTGCACCGAAGGTACACTTTGTCTCTGCAGCTCAATGCATAATTACAGCGCAGAGTTGCGCCAAGTTGAAAAATGAGCAGAAAAATTAATGGGAAAATTTCAAATGACCATAACTTTCTTCTCCAGAATCGGAATTGAGCATGTGAGCAGGCATTGGAAAGGTATTGAAAAATGGAATCTAAATATCCACCCAGAAAATTGATTTGGTAATTCGATTTTTCAAGAAATCAGAAGAAAGGATTCTGATATGTTATTGAACTAAAATGGTTCATATTTTTCATGAAATCATTGAAACAGTTAACATGACAAAATTTTGTTGGCTACACATTTTGCAGAGTTAACAACAAATAAATTAGATCAAGATCATCTTAGAGTCCATAGGAATAGAAGAGGCACAGGGGACTTACATTTAGGAGGATAATATTAGAGGGATGGATGTCCATTTGGGCATTGAAGGAACAAACTCCAATGAACATGGAGATGAAAGGGATGAAAACATGAATATGACAGAGACCATTAAAAATTTGCAGAAAGATGTCAAAATCCATAAAGATGGTAATGAAAGGATTATGAATGCTAAGGAGTAGCAGGATGACTTCAACGTGAATTTATTGGAGAGCTTGAACATAATAGAAAAAAAATTGGATAAGGAGAGTGGCTCAAGAAAATCAAGAAGTCATAGGCCTTCTGATGAGAAAAGAAAAGCAAGAAGTGTTAGCAGGCATCACCACCACTCCCCGAGGAATTCCAATAAGAGATCACACAACAGCTCAAGTCCATCCCCTGTCAGAAATCATGAGAGGTCTGGGGTGGATGAACTGCGAGGAGAAATGAACAAAATCAAACCTCCTACATTTGATGGTGAGCACAAGAAGGATGAAGATGCATAAACATGGTTGTTGGGCATGAGAAAGTATTTTCAATTACACAATTATTCTTCTCATGCATAAAGTATAATTTTCGTCTATCAACTGAAGGGAAAGGCATCCATGTGGTGGAATCATCTTGTGCAGGTGCAACACATTAAAGAGAAAAGTCTCACTTGGAGGGAATTCAAGAAGTATTTTGAGAAGAAATACTTGACTAAAATATACTATGACAAAAAAATGAAAGAGTTCTTCAAACTCAAGCTGGGGAGTATGACTATTGATGAATATGAGAGAAGGCTTCTAGAACTTATAAAGTATGTCTCTTTCATCAAGGATTAAAAGGTATTTGAGTGGATTACCATCATTCATCAGTGACACAATACAGTATGATGATCCCAATTCATTGCAGGAGACCCTAAGGTGAACTAAATGCGTATATGATCAGTAGAAAGCAAGGTCAACTTTCTAAAAATCTTGGGAAGACAAAAAGAAATTCAAGGTGGATCAGAGGAAGAAGGGAGATAAGTCACCTTTCTTCAAAAACAACCCACAAGGATAGAAAACTCCTAGAGAGCCTAGAACGATTGAAATAGGGGGTCAAAGGCCAAGGTAGCCACCTATTCAATGTTAGGGTTGTAAAGGAGATCACATGTTCAGAGATTGTCCTCACAGAGGTGAAAAAGGGAAGACTGTTCACAATGTACAACAAGCTAAAACAGTGGAGGACATGGGTAGAAATGTGCCAAGGATCTATTCATCCTTGGACAACAAGCAAGCAGAGTATCATTCACATATGATTGAAGTGGAAGGTATGGTCAACAACCAAACCATTGCTATTTTAATTGATTCAGGAGCTAGTCATAGTTATATATATCCTAATATGGTGGAAAGTTTGCATTTTCCAATAAGAAAGCATGGGAAATCTTGGTTGGTGCAGCTGGATAGAGGAGCTAAAAGAAAAGTTATTGAGATGGTTAAGTCATGTCTTATGGATATGAATGGGATGAACACCAAGGTAGATTTGAACATCTTGCCTTTAGGTTCATATGACTGTCTAATTGGGATGGATTGGTTGGAACAACATCATGCTCTCTTAGACTATCATAACAAAGCATTTACTTGCTTGGATGAGGAAGGGAAACTAAGGAAAATGCAGGGAATTCCCAGGGCAGTAACCATCAGAGAGATTTCAGCATTGCAGCTGAAGAAATGTTATAGGAAAGGGTGTCAAATATTTGTAGCTCATATGGAGGAGACACCTAAAGATAAGGTGCCAAATTTGGAAGATTATGCAGTCCTAAAAGAGTTTGAAGATGTGTTTAGGGAAGTACCAAGACTACCGCCAAAGAGAGACATTGATTTCTCTATAAATCTAATGCCTGGAGCAGCTCCAGTGTCAAAGACTCCTTACAGAATGAGTACACCAGAGTTGAAGGAGTTGCAAATGCAACTTGAAGAGATTTTGAAGAAGGGTTATATGTTAATGTTTATGCTATTATTATAGTTCTTTGCATTTCATAAAGATAAGAGCATAATAAGCACAAGATTACTGAGAAATACACATCCACAATAGACACAACATTTATCCTGGGAAACCCTCTAGGGGAAGAAAACTCAGCAAAACTTCCTTATCATAAATAGCTTATAAAATGTTCAAGAGATAACTCAACCAATACAGAAAATACTCCTCCAAGAGATGCGCCACACTTCTTCTCTTCTCACCAACTTGAATTGCAGCTTGCCTCATAAGAGAATGAGCAAGTGAAGTGTGTGATAGAAGTGAGGCGCTAGCCTCTTATTTATATCACTCTGGCACGTGTGAAGAGTCACCAACTAGATGGGCCGACCTCTCACACTAGGTGGGTAAATCCACCTTTAATTAAATCTGGCCCTCTCATTATAACTGCTGGGGCCGACTTCTTATTCTTTACATTATAATTGTCCGATGACCAATCCGCAAAAGGGGATTTGGTCCTTATACAATTACCGACTTGATTAATCCTCAATGGGGATTAATCTAATAATAAAAATAATAATAATGACATGATTAATCCACAATGGGGATTTAATCCAATAACAAAATAATAAGAATGCTCTTCGCAGTTACATTATTTCAACACTCCCCCTTAACAAGAAGGGTATTCGTCATCAGTCTTCATTAGCATTAGGTGAGCGAGGTTTGCATCATTGGTGGCATCTCGAGGATAGTATCGTCAATATAATCTTGAACAATTGTCTAGCACATTTACGAGTCATCGGAAGTTTTCTTTATCAGCATCATCATCATTCTCAAAAGAATGCTATCATCATCTGCATCAAATATGTATTAGTAAAAATGATACCTCATCACAGCACAAGGCTGTCACATCACAGTACTACACTAGCTCAATGTCACAGTGGTTAAGCTGGTAGCTCAGTGTCAGTCACATCTTGCTTTACGTCTAACAACTAGGTCAGAAGCAAGTAATATC
>ML794626.1:0-23067 GCA_009831015.1 Picea engelmannii
CGTTTACAGGTCAAATAGTATTTAGTTTATTGCTTGTATTAAGTATCAATTTTAATCTAGATATTATTTTGATTTAATATCAGTTAGTTTACTTTCTTTTTCATAAACATAAAACCCCAAAAGAGTTATCTTCGCTGTCTTGGGACAGCAAGCAAACACATCAGTTTCACAGGTTTTAACTAAATCTGTAATTTGTCCATATTGTTTATTTGTGAATAAAGAATGATTATAGCTGATAATTAAAGTAGTTGATTTGAGTTATTATAAGAATAGTTAGTAGTTTGTATATATAATAGTTAGTGTAGTTTATAGTTTAGTATATTAGTTCCTGTATTTGTTTTATTAGTTTCTAGTTTCCTCTATTTTAGTTTGATTTCTTTTAGTTAGTTTGTTTGTTTTTTTTTAGTTTCTAGTTTCCTTAGTTTAGATCTCTTAGCTCAGATCAGCTTTTCTCTTTGGTTTCCTTACGAGACCTCAGAGCGGCCAACGGAGCCGTTAAACTCGTTAGGGTGGTCCATACCAAACGGCTTGGGTTATTTAGACAGCCCCGGACCGGTTCCACTCTTCCAGTTGACGGATGGATTGTTTCGCCCGTCAACAGTGTCATATCTTGTTTTGGTTATGAATAAATAAAGAATTATCCATGTTTTTGTATATTATAGGGATATCAATGAGGATTGTCCCAAATATAATTATCCAATCCCTTTCGTTGACCATATCATTGATGACTCTACCGGGACTGAAATCTTCTCTTTAATGGATGGTTTCTCTAGCTACTAGAAACTACAGTTTGGTCTTAAGAATGTTGGTGAGACTTTTCAACCAGCTATGTATTACGATTTTCATGATATTAAGCACATTGTACAACCTTACCTAGATTATTTACCAACGCATTCCATGTGTCGTCAAGATCACCCGACACATTTACGAGCCATTTTCCTACGTTGTTGCTATTATCGTATATGATTAAATCCACCTAAATTCATTTTTTGTGTGGAGTCTAGACGACTTCTTGGTTTTATCATTTCTAGACATGGGATTAGGGTGGACCCTCTGAAGGTTGAAGTTATTCTCAATTTTTATCCTCCTTCTACCTTACTCCAAATTCAAAGTTTGCAAGAGAAGGAAAACTTTTTAGGTCGATTCATCCCCAATTATGCTGAATTAACGCAATTTTTTACTCGACTTATTAAGAAGGGTCACAATTTTGTATGGAATGACACTTCCAACAAAGCCTTTGAAGCTTTGAAAATTTCCTTAACTCGTACACCACTCTTGTTTCCTCCCGATTATAGTTGAGATTATTTATGATACTTAGTTGGTTCAGACTCTACCATCGTTATGGTTCTAGTCCAAGAGGATGATTCTTATGATGAACATATTATATACTATTTAAGTCAGAGTCTCATGACCACCGAAACCAAATATATGCATGTGGAGAAAATAACCTTGGCAGTTGTTCAAGTTGTTCAATGTTTTCATCATTACATATTATTGCTCAAAACCACAGTCATTTCTGATTGCAAACCCTATGTAATACATCCTTACTGGACAATTTTTTGGGGGGAAATACTCTAAATGAATAGTGATTCTCTAGGAGTTTGATTTGTAGTTTGATCATGTGAAATCAAAGAAATCTTTGGTTTTTGCCAAGTTGATATGTGACCTTCCCTCTACTAAAACAAAAATTGTGGAAGAGGATTATTTTCCTGATGAATCTCTCTTTATGATCAGTTCTGAAAACATATGGTATGGAGACATTATCATTTATCTCCAAACCCAAAATTTCCAGCCCGATCTTTCTAGTGTTGATTGTTTTCATATTCGGTATCAATCCTGTCAATACATTATCCTTGTTGATGCCCTTTATTGTCATGGTGTTGATTACATATTTCAACGATGTCTAACGTATGATGAAGTTGAGAAATATTTAAATGACTCTCATTCCAGAGCATGTGGTGATCATATGTATGGGTATGCCACTACCAAAAATATCTTACGAGATGGTTACTTCTGACCTTCATTGTTTAAGTATTGCATTACTGTCATCCAGAAATTCCAGGCTTGTCAAATGTATAACAATAAGATACGATCTCGTCCTTCTCCTCTTTACCCTGTAGTTTCTATTGGTCCATTTTCTAAATGGGGCATTTAATTCATGAAATGTAACCCTCGCTCAGTCAAGGGTCATGGATACATTATTGTAGCCATGGATTATTTCACTAAATGGGATGAGGTGATGCCTACATTTGATAATACTAGGAAAATTGTAGCATTTTTCATATTCAATCATATCGTTACTATATTTGGTGTCCCTCAAGCCATCCTCACTGACCATGGTAGTCATTTTCACAATTTCATGATGTCTGAACTTACCGAGAAGTTGGGTATTCGACATGAAAACTCAACACCTTACTATCCACAGGGCAATGGTCAGGTTCAAGCAATTAAGAAATTTCTCACTACTATGCTTCAACGAATGATAGGAATTCACAAGTCAAGATGGCACACAATGCTATTTTCTACATTATGGGCCTATCAGACATCCGTTAAATCTTCCACGGGGTTCACACCTTTCCATTTAGTATATAGTATCGAATATATTATGTGGATTGAATGTGAAATCCCATCTTTGAAACTAGTTGTCAAACTTAGGCCTAACACCTCAATCAAAGAGGAATGTCTCTTGTATTAGATGCAGTTAGATGCGACTCATTGTGATGTTTCATTAGTCATTGAAACTCAAAAGAAACATGTCAAATATCAATACCACAAGCATGTCAAACCACATTTTTTTTTTAAGGGTGATTTAGTTCTCCTTTACGAACATGATCGTGACTTATTAGGGGCTGGTAAATTCGAGCCCATGTGGCATGGACCTTATATCGTTAAACGATTGTTATATCGTTAAATGAGTGTTGGAGAAAGGGGCTTATGAGCTGGTAGATTATGATGGAATTCTTTTGATTGAACCCAAAAATGAACTTACTTGAAAAATTACTATGCTTAAACTATTTTTGCATGAGTGCTTTGTATTCTTAGTCTATCATACTCTAGTGTGCTTTTTTCATTTTTGTTCTTCCTTTCAGATACTTACCTTGCATTGTTCTTCGTTTCCAGATGTCAGTTTCTTCACTACCCTATATCGGATTTGTTGATGGTGCTAATCACAGTACTCAAAACCTATCGTCTACTGCATGGGAAATCTATGAACCTACGAAAGAGTTGATTAGTGTACACAATGTTTTCCTTGGTCATAAAACTAATAATATCGTGGAATATAGTGCATATATCGATTTATTAACTGAAATTATTCCATTTGTCATCTGTCATCTTATTGTACAACTTGATTCATAGTTAGTAGTGCTGCAATTGAGTAATATTTATTCCATCTGAAGTCCTACATTGTTACGAGTATACTTAAGAATTCACCTCTTGGAAAGAAGTTTTGATTATATTGGGCATCAACATATTCCAATATGTCTAAACACATTGACATATGCATTGGATAATTATGTTTTAGATAGACATTTTCACCATTTATAAATCGAAACACACATTTTTTTTTTTTTATAAGTAAGAGTTTGTATTAAATATAAGAGTCCTTCTCAGAACCAGTATCCAAAGTACATAACTAGATTTATTCGGTTGTAATTACTGAACTGCTCTGTGAGGAGAAACCAGTTCAGCCAACCATATATAGCAAGTAGCAAAAAATTTTCTGATAATGCTGTAGAAAGCTAGATTCCTAACCACCATGAGAGCCACTAGAACTAAAGTAGGGGACAAGCATAGTGTAATCTGGGACATACTTGGGAAAGATGCCAGGCCAGGGCTCTTTGATGACAAATGTCTCGCCGGTCCATTGCATGGCCGTGGCGCTGTGGCTCTTGTCATCGGGCACTTGGAGGCTGCTATCCTTCGCTTCTTCTACCACTGCCGAAACTGCGAGGTCGCCTCCTCCTTCAATGTTTGCCAAGGTCGTCATCTGTGCAAGAGCACTCGTGGCTCCTGGACTGCCTTCCTTCCCCTCGGATGGAGTACTTTATTTTGTGGAGGCGTGTTGTTGACCACTCGCACTACCACTGGAGGTCTCGGAGGCATCACGGGAATACTCAGGAGCGGCTAGAGGTGGGGTGGCAAGGAGCTGGAGGATAATAGAAAGGCGACCCTCCATCTGTTGGACCTGGAATTGGAGATCGTTCACCCCCTCACGGAGCTCGAAAACTAAATCATGGAGAATAACAGAGTGTTCGCGCGGCAGAGAGGTAGAAGGCACCTTTGAATTGTGGCCAGGTCGACTGTGGCATGAGTTCGGAGGAGTGGGGGAGTGCTTGACGCGATGAGAAGGCTATGTTGGAGTCCAGGAGGTGTCCACAATAGCCATGATGTCCAGACCTGGAGTGGAAGAACCAGAGGGCGAGGAGGAAGTGCGGGGGCGTCGTGGGCGCCATGGAGAGCCCCGACGTGGACGCATGCGGTGGCGAGGCATGGCGAGACTCGGCTTCTGCAGAGGATCTGCAGAGCCAAGGAGTATGAAAAAGACTGCCCGTAAAACCATGAAAAACGCAGAGCTCAGATTGAAACCACACCACCAGAYGGAACTGTCGAAAGGGTGCTGCACATTGCTATGCATAGAGGCGGTTGAAAGGAATGGAGTTAATGCTCCTGCCATCAACGTTGAATGCGCGTTAAAKCCCAGGGGTGGTGGYTGTGTGGGGCACGAGCCGAGCACATGGCTCCGTGCTTCGCTGGCCRTCCCCTTCACCCGCATTTTGCCAAGTGGCCCGCAATACCACCCCATCCRGGGGAATCGAAACACACATTTTAAAAATACAAGTCAGTAGGCACTTTATATCAATACATCAAAATTCACAAAAAGTGGTTGTCCAAAGACCAAAATATCAAAATAGTGAAGCTCATGGCTTCATATACAAAATCATCAAGGATTCTTCTAGTTGTAAAAAATGACTTCCCATGCCACTCTATGGAGCAATCGACCAATAGATGTCGATACGCCAATTGTATGGCATTGGTAGTGTTGAGCTAGTTAATCCACTGTGATATCATGGATATTCATGGTTAATCCCTCTAGGTTCTACTCAATCTCCTCGAGATATTCAAAAACCACTCCTTGATGCACCACAATTCCTATCTCCCCTCACCTCCAAATGGGATATGATCCTAGAGGATGATAAGGCACCACATATGCATTATTGAGAGCAATTGATTAGTCTTGGATAAATGAAAACAAAATTTTATAATTAAAATATCAAAAACATCATATAATGAAAATTCCTTCTTACCCATGTCTCCCCACTGACATCTCTTAGGTAGAGCTAATTCAGGATCCCCACGGAAGTCCATCCTGAAATAAGCATAGTCCTCCACCATGATTAGCTCATCTTTCACCCACTAGAAGAAAGCTACGTCGTATTTGACAATAGGCACGCCACTGTGGCGAGCCATAAAATCCACCCATCTTTTCATCCGTGGATCTTGTGAAGTGGGTATACCCCACTCCACCTATAGACGTAAGACGTGGACCCTCTCCAAGAAGAAGGATACTAAAATGGATCCATAACCAAACTATTTCAACCGACCATTCTGACACTTTGTTAGTTGCTTCTTCATGTTATTCAAGATACCCTCACACCAATTGAAGACCCAAGGATCCATACACTCTATGGCATATTGAAAGTGGCTTTGTAAATCCATGTGGGGAGATGTACTCCTTGCCATCCAGGTAATAGTATATATTATGGTTCTCAATTTTAAATCTCAAAAATCCCTAATGATAACCTTCCCACTATACTTTTCTATACCCGACACACAATAGTGTGCAACATAGTATTCCATGGGTTCTCCTCCCACCCTGCTTCCCTAGAGTGATACCCGAGAGCCTTGGTGAGATATCCCATTAGAAATTAAATGTCATATATCTCCAAGGTGAGTGTATGCACACCCATGTGAAAATATTGTTCATTGACATCCCACATGTGGACTAGATACTCCAATAGTCTTAGTTGGGCTGTCATGCCCTGAACTTTGAAGAATTTGAGTAAACCACACTCTTGAAGTGCCATGATAGTACCCGGGTCATTCCTGACAAAGTAGTCTTCTTCCTCATGCTCACGTTCTCTCCACTCAAGCATTTTGACTAAGGAAAACCTACCAAGAAACATCAAAGGATGATTAGATTCATAAAAAAACAAATCTTGGAAGTTTTCCTAACTCTTTTCCTTTTTTCAAAATTTGAGTTGCGGTCATCGTAGGGGATTTCGTTTACATAGAGAGAGATTGGTGCACCCTAGCTATGTGTCCCCTATGCTGATTTGGGATCGTCATAGTTCACTATAGGTGATGATCTCAAAGAGCAAGGACTCCCAAAATTCAACCTTAACTCAAAACTAGACCATTAAAAATGAAAATTTAAACCATGAAAAGAGAAAGGGGAAAGAGATTACCTTTTTGATGAAAGTAGTTTGTGAAATGGTGCACCAGGAGCTCCAGAATCGACACTTGAAATTTGGAAGAAAATGAGGGTTTTGGGCACTATTTGGGTGAAATTGAAAAATGAAATGATTGGAAGATCTAAGGATGGGACCTGTGACATGGATTCTCCATTTTTTTTCATTTTTGTGTATTTCTCTTATGTACATATACTTTTAAGGTTTTTTAGGAAACAATCTGAGCACAGTCTAAAGTTTTTCTCACGCTCGTGAAACCATGAGAATGCAATCAAGTAACCTTTTATCGCTTCTTCGAATTCACATTGGTAATACGAAAAATGAACTCTATGGATTATCCTTTAAGCTCTTTTCAAGCTCCCTGAACACAAAAATATATCCAAGCGACCTTGTTCTTTTCATGCTCGTAAAATTACTTGAAAAAAACATTTGATGAGTGATATATTATCTCTTTTTCAGTCTCGTCAAACTAACTTACAAAAAAGGACATTTTGGAGTTTTTTTAAGTTTTTTTTAGACTCTCTAAACATGAAAACCCTTGTGTTTACTTTATTCAGACTCGTAAATAAAACATCGAAAGGCCCTTTTGGGCCTGAACCACTCCTTCTTAGGGTTCGTTAAAAATACTTCGATGGACTCACATGAAGGATGATATTACATTACAAGAATTTTTTATCCTCCTCAAGCTTGCGTAAAAATAAAGAGGTACTCGCCAAAAATGGTGGGGGAAAATTACGAAAGAAATGTGTATCTATATCTATGTTAGTGGAAGTAAGTCTCTCTTGAACATGACACCCCCTTTCATCACTGTATCCAGGTTGGGAAATCCATTTGTCTCTCGTTTGACCATCCACAAGTCCATATGTTGGGTCCATCTTGAGTCAATGTTGCCAATACAATTTTAATGTCATTCATATGTTCAAAAGAAGTCCAACCTAAACAAGCCTTCTATTGAGTCAACCATCTACAATTCTAAATTTTGTACCATGTTGACCTTGCTTGAGTCAATTCTGAATCACTTTATACTCTGATCTACTTCAAATTTGTTACATATTTTGTGTCATTGATGGGGGATAGATTAAGACCCTCTTATGACAATTCTTTTCTTGTCGAATTTAACTCATTATCTAGGAACAAGACATAGAAGTCATTTAGTACCTTGGAGCCCGCATTCCTCAATGACAGGTCTCTTCACTTTCAACAGTGGGTTCACATTATTGGCCCCTGATTGGAAGATTCCATTGAGTGTTCTACTTCAACTCATTCATTCAAATATGTTGGATTTTACTATATTACCTTGGGAGTCGTTGATATCAATGGTGATTTCCCTCAAACTTGTTAATGGTTTTCATCAATGATTGGTAATCAAGTGGTTTCTACCATGTTCAACTTTGACACCTGTAATCACATGGCTAGATTCATACTTAGAGACGATGGAAATGAAGACCTTGGATCTCACCATATCATTCTAGGTTGCGACGAAGAATTCATGAGTTTCTACTAGCACATAGATCCACTGTGTATCTCTCGTGGCTATGTCCAAATTTGAATTCTTTAAGAGCATAGATCCATAGTGTATTTCTTATGTCTATGTTGAATCATGATGACATGGATCCACAATGTATGTTTAGTGGCCATGACTCATTTGACACTTATTATTAGAGTCACTTGTAGTCTGAGTATGAGAATGCCTACCTCAAAATATGGTATATTATTATGCAGATGCTTGATTATTTGCAGGTTCCCGACCAATGCGCTCCTTGTTTTCGACACACAAATTCGACAAAGTATTTCAGTTGTCAAAGGTTCCAACTTCATACTTTAGGGGGAATTATATTACACATTATTTTGGTCACCCTAGTGATCAACTGATGACATGTGCATAACACACTTCCATGTTCCCTGAAAACACTAAAAGATACTTTCTCCATGAGAAAAGTGGTTTACCTTTTCTTCCTTTAAAACCATGTCAAAGGAGATCATCGCACCCTACTTTGTGCTTGGGGTGTGAACATGCTTGATCATTGCACACTGCACCAAATCTAAATTGTGGTGTCATCTCAGGATGCCTGTGCATAGGGTACAACGATGCTTAAACAAGAGGAAAAGTGAAATTAATGAATGTTCTAGAAGGGAATCGTGTAGAAGATGAGGTGGCCTCTGATTGGTTCATATTTTACTTTCTTCTCTAATTTAGTGGGAACATCCTAATATCCTCATCCATCCCTCTTTCATCCTATATAAATAGGGATATCTTATGGAAAAGGATAAGTCTTTCTTATTCATGAAGAATCATGTTATATATTATACAAGAGATATCTTTTCTTTAGCTCTCTAAGTTAGGTTGTGGATCTTCTTCATCAAAGGAAATGGAACTAAGGTGTGTGTGTTAAAGAAAATATCCATTGGAAGGGACCTTGCAACATCAAGGCATGTTTTGTATTCTCCACTTTCCTTTAATATAATGTAGCAATACATTTTTTCCCTATAAAGGTGTCTTTACTTTTATTGTATAACTCCTTGATCTTATACATAGAATTCATTGGAATATATATATATATATATATATATATATATATTTGTTATCTCTCTTTTCTGGTTTGTGCTTCTTAAACAGGTTCACCATCCCGCAAATCCAAATATGGAGTGACAAGGACGACACTAGCGAGGATCAAGCATCATTTAAAAGGTATATCACTTGTCTCTCTTTGAACTAGTTTATATGACAATGAAGTCTAAGATGAAGTTTGTGTTCTTCCTTGTTTTGTTCTAGCTTCCTATTGAATTTAGGGAGATTATTTTGTGTCCACGCTTACTAATTTTTTTGATAACAACGCGCCAAATAAATGGGGTTTATTTCAACCATCAAGAAGCCCAGGAAGAAATATAATATCCCAAAGACTCCAGCAAAGGAAAATGAGTGTGTAATCAAACCAAATGGAGGAGCACAAAAAGATACAAATAATTTTATTTCAGAGAAAAGAGGAGGGTCTAGTCTCCCAGATTTAGAGATACCAGTGTCAAAAACAAAGACAAAGACTCTTCCTTTAAAGAGAATAGTCTTGCAGACATGAGCAAAAAACAAGAATATGAAGGTGCACAAGAAGGTTTCTCAGTTTACATTGACAAAATATTATGCAGAGTTGGTCGTAGAGAAAGTACAATACCACACAACAGAGGCATGGTATAATGCAAAAATTAAAAGGGAGGCAATAGTCAGGAAATTGACAGAAGTTAAGGATACACTTGAACTTTGAACTGACTAAAACATAGCAGATAGAATATGCACAACAACAGAATTCTCAAGAAATATTAGTTCTAGCATAGGAGACAATACATATAATATCAATGGGGAATGAACATTTTTTCATAACTCAAGAAATGTTGCAGGTAAATGAGGAGACAACACAAAAAACATTGAAATACATAGATCATTTGAACTTGGAACTTCCCAAGGCTCCAAAAAAGTCATTGTATAAACTTCAAATAAATGTCATGCAGGAGATTCAGTCAATGGAACATGCAAATGCAACAAGTTTACACTTGACCATTGAATTAAGGAAGACAATCAAGTTGAGACTTAAACATGTACAAGTCAAGAGGGAAGAGGCGAAGAAATACAATGGCATATTAGAGAAAAAAATTGAAGTGTTCAAAACTATTCTTGACAATGTGCAAGGAGGGAATATACATGTAGAGGATAAAATGGAGAAGATAATGCAAGATGTGGAGGTTTATAAGAGCCACATTACAAAGTTAACAAAACTACTAGCACCTAAAACCCCACAAGAAGTTGGAACAGAAACGAAGAAGGAGGTTACAAGTCATAAAGAGAGTATTGTGCTCAGTATTCAGGAAATCATAAAGTTGTAAAATAAAAGCGCAAAGTTATGGATCGATTTGCAGGAGGATGGAAAACTACAGGAGCTAGACCAGAATGAGGAAGGTTTAAACACAATGCTACAAGAACTGAAGAAAAAGAAGTAGATGATGACAATCTCAGACATATTAAGGAGTGCGCAAGAAAGGAGTAACTCACAAGCATAATTGAAGAACAAAAGTAGCAAATTAGGCAAGGGAGGTGTAGTTGGATCCATTGTAACAAGGCACAGAGAAAATGATAAGAAATATTGATACAACTAAATTTCATATTGAGCAAGTTCGAGAGGATAATGAAGAACTATTGAAGGATCCTGTCACTATGTAGACCATGGAGATTGTAGATAAGAAGAGTGAGCAAGTAAATTCTAAAGTTGAAGAGATTTTAGGAAATTTCCAAGAGAAAGAGAATCCAATGTAGGAAGTACACACTACCTGAGTGGCTTGGGATGAGCCAGAAGTGAGTGTTGAGGGCCTGTTAGTGCAAGAAAGTATGGAGAAAAACATAGAAATGATTGGATTAGTTATAAATTGGACCATAAAAGGTGCACACACTGGAATATAAGGAAATGAAGCACCGGGGAAGTAGGAAATCCAAAGGAAGAAGGACACGAATTAGCCGCGCGAAGGGAGTTAGAAAGTTGACAAACCTAAATCACCTAGGGTGAGTGGGTTAGGGTTTTGGTCATTGATGTAATCTGTTTTAACCCATTTTTTGTAGTATAAATATGTATTATGAGATCTGAGGAGATATAACTAGTTGGGATAGGGTATGTTGAGTTATCGAGCGATCTAGTTGTGCAGATAGTTTTGGAAATGAATCTATCTTTTGGAGAGAGATATGAATTGTAACTGAGGGTAAGGTCGCAAGCTGTGGATCTTGGTGTGATCTTGTTAGCCTCATTATCACTATTTTCCCTTATGAACTAATGTAATGTGCACAACACAATGAATTTGATGGAGAATAATAAAAAAATGAAAAATGGTAGATCTTTGTGGACGTATCCTAAGGGGGTGAGCCATGATAAAACCTTCTGTCTATGTGTTAAATTTTATATTATTTCATGCAATTATTCATTTATATTCAATGGATAAATATGTTATTATTAAAATACAATGCACAATTTAGATATTTACTACAAAATGAATCTTAAATAAATGCAACGGTTACAGAATGGTAGATATGGTTATAATGTTGTGTTAGAATGATAGATCTGATATAGTTGAGGTAGAAATAATTTCTATCATCCCCAAAGCAACATCCCTTCCACAATTGAAGACATATGGGTCCTACAGTCACCCATAAGCCATCTCAGGTGAGACTACATTGTGCACTCTGTGCCCAGTGTTTCCTTCTGGTCTCTAGAAGGGACGATGGTTTGCAACATTTTGTTGGAAACCTAAAGTAGAACCTGGGTCAGCCCAAACATCCAATAACAAGAATCACTTCACAACCTTTCACAATATTTTCACATATCCGCAACTTTCTCCTCTACTACCCACGAATATCTGACCTGTAACCCCTTGATAACCTCAAAAACTAGGTTTATAATGTTTTTTGCAACTAATAAACTTTCACCTTCGAACTTCCTTCGCAACCTCAGAATTGATACCTCATATTCAACCTCATATTCTCCAATAGACCAAAATATTCACAAGATAGATAATGAATAGAGTTTTGTGTGTGAATATACTTATGAGAGACTCCTTGAGATGCATTTATACTTTTTCTAAGTAACCTCTTTCCTAACTTTAGGGATTTCTTGTTATAACAAATTTACCCTTTCTTTAATGACTTGTAACCAAATAGAGGCTTCTCAACCATTCTTCAGGGCTTCCAACTTCATGAGGGCATATCTCCTCAATCGTGAAGAAACATGTGACGTACCACATAAAGTTGAAAACAACACGACAAGGACTATCCATCTATGAGTGTGTTACCTAGATTTACACTTTCCTTCATGTCCTTATTCCTCAAACAAATTTAGGCTTCATGACCAAACCTATGGGTTTCTTGTATACTTCTTCAAAGTGTCTTCTTGTGATGGCTATGCTTATAGATACACTATAAGGGGACCACTTTGGAGACTTCTCCAAATACACCCATCACATCTATTGACATTAATGAAAACCACTACTTGTTGACATCAATGAAAGCCAACTATCCAACAACATCAATGAAAACCAATTGTCCAACATAAATTATATTTTAAAAGAAAAACATCTATTTCTTAAGTGTGAGTGTGCATTTTTAAATTTCTAGACTCTAACAAGTTTGAATTAGAAACAATAGAAATGGTAATCCTAATCGTTTGTATCATCATATATCGATAAAATTGTCATCTACATCTGTATCAACATCTTCAACCTCTTAATCAAACACATCTATATGCTCCTTATGTCCAATGCATCATAAGATTAGATTTGAGTGTTCAACAATTGTTTCATTTTTTTTACTTTATTATATAGGCGTAGTACATTCTATGCCTAGGTTAATCGTCGAACTAACATCGATATTATGATAGAATATTTCCTCTCCTCCTTCTAAACCACAAAAAACTTTGATCTCTCAAGCATCCCAACTCCAACGAACATTTCTTTCCTTAGTATCGTCAATCCGACATACATTGTTTGCACTACCATCATCACTCTAATTGATTTACTAGGCTATATCCCTTGACCATCGATGCATTGTTCCCTCTATGCAATACCCAAAAGTTGAACCCCAATTGTAAATGTAAAATTAAATATAAGTATAGGCTAGCGAGCCAAGATATTTGGGTGAGAGTGCCTTTGTATATATGTATTTTGAGGGTGATTCATTGTGTTCTTATTTGGATAGAGAGAAAGAAGATAAAAGGATAGCAATCTTACATTTGTAAAATATGATAAAATCATATTTTGATGAAAAAACATCACTACTACAGACCTATGGGATAAAGGATTATGGGGGTATAAACTCCACTAGAATGGGAAAGGAGGGATAAGAGTCTAGGAAAGGGGATAAGCTAAGGGGGCTTAATCCCAAAAGGAATATTCTATTAACATTCCTAAAGTATAAAATCTAAAGTATCAGATAATTCATTTTTTCCTAAGTCACTAAGGGGAAATGTATCGCCATATGGTGGGTCCATGCGGGGGACCCATGTAGTTCCCAACTTGACAAGTGTCAAGTTGGAAACATGCACATAGGTTTGAGGAGACTTTGTTAATTTCATATTATTCCATCATATTTCTCAACACACTTTACTATTTTCAATTGTTCCTTCATGCTGCCATCACCTGTACCTATACATGTACTTGTACCACGGTAAGCTTTGGAACTTGACTAAAGAGGCAGTTTGTTAGGCCCATGGGATATTGAATAAGAAGGCTTTTAGGCCCGTGACCATTCTCTCCAGGTGAGAGAACTACTGGAAATTGGTTCCCAAGGTGCCAAGTTGCAACTACAGGGCTCTGAGACTTCCTGCTGACTTGTTGTTCAACATAGATGATTTTAGGGGCTAAATTTCGCTCATGGGCTAATTTTCCATGGTTTTTCCAAAAATGAAATTCACTATTTTAAAAATGATTCGCCCAAATTTTATAGGATAAAATTATTTTACCTTAAAAATCGCCAAAATTTTTTAGAAACTATATAAATCCTTAGAAATATGAATATTTTTACAAAAATATTGACAAACATTTATAGTTGCCATATGAAGGATAAGTAAGATTCGCCAAGGTTTCTACATTTTGAAATAAATTTCCATCCTTAAAATCATCCCTATTGTTCAATCCCCGAAGGGGAAGTGAGGTAGCTAAAGGAATATTGAGCAGAGAAAGGTAACACTTCCTGGGGTGGGACAATCATGTGGGGAATGAGGGACTATAGGATGTTTTCTAGAGTTGGCACCTGATTCTGCATTTCTTGTTGTCTGAGAGACCTTAAGATTCCTGTACCCAAGTGGATTTTTATCCCCAACTCAGGGTTGAACCAATGATGAGAGTTATGAGCAGTATGGTCTAAGGCTGGGAGAAACGTGGAAGGTTTGCACACAGTTGGTGATATTTTTACCAAAGATAATTGTCTATTGTTTGTTAATTTATGTGTCAAGCCAATATTTATGCATTTATTTTCATAAATTTTTTATGTATATGTTGCATATATATATTTGTTGTTTTTCTGCATTGATCTATGCATTTGAAAATAATTATAAACTAATTAAAATAGTATCAAAATTTGGAAATTTTATGTGGAATTTCCTAGTAGGGGTATAGGAATGCTATAATGTGGTATCAGAGCCTAGTTTTCAACACTGAACCTGGATGGGAAAATTAACAAAGTACATTAAATGAAATGCATATTCTGTAAGCAAATTGTTTGACAAAATGTCAGGAAGAGTAAATCTGCAATTTATTCGAGAAAAATATTCCAATGGAATTGTGGCAAATTTCATGGGTAAATTTAAGGAATCGAGCCTAGGAAATAAATCTCCCAATTTAAATTTAAAATTGGGAAAATTAATATCTGTAATTGGCCAAGTTTTTTTTTGCAGAGAACCCATAACGAAAAAGTAGGCATTTCTGAAAAAAAACCCCAAATTTACGGTCAAATTCATGGGGAAATTAGACACAGAAGGATCGAATTCCATGTGGAAAGATTCATTTATATTTATAGGGTTGGAATTGACCGTATTGAGATTAAATATAGAGATTCAATGGTGGTATGAAAAATAAAATATGAATTTGGGCATTTTTGAAAATAGGTGAAAATTGGAAAATTTTCAATATTTTTCCTTATGCTGACGCTAACATGACGTGGGGGACACATGTCACATGACATGGAAAATTAGTGAAATGTAATGCCACAATGGTTAGGCCATGATGGAAGGTACATTATGGCATGGTGGTATATGTTCCATGTGAGTTGGCACCATGGAGGCGGTGCCTTCCTACCCGGTGGAACCTCGATTTCAAGACATGCGTCAATGCCACGTTAATTGTGGGGGAAGGGTCTTGGGTGGTTATATTAACCATAGGAAGGGGAAGAGGTAGAATGCATGGATTCCCACCATGCCACTGGGGCCTTAACTAGGGTTAATTTCTATATCCCCTCCCCACTTTGTTAATGTTTGGTGGGGTAGAGGGGTCGCAGTACGATGTGGTTTGTCGATCACTACCAACAAGCCCCAAACCTGCATTGTTAGATAATGTTGGCATGAAACTTCATGAAAAAAGGTAAATGGGTGTGTATTGGGCTCTACCATCCTCATGAACTAATACAAAGGTTCCATATGGAATCCAAGGACTTGTAGGACCCAAAATATAACATGTGTGTGCCAATGAAGGGAAACACCTTAAAGGAGATGGGTGAGAGGGATAGGAGGTGAGGGGAGCTTATGTGGAAAGGGTAAGTGGTTAAGGGAGTTGAAATGATGCCACCGCAAGGTGCCATGTGGGATTGGTTTCCACTTTAGCATCCCAATCCAAAAATGTTAACCAAATTTTAAACATAATAGTGAAAACGTTCCCATAAAATGGCTATTTTCAAGATGTTCAACTTGCAGGCCATTTTCAAAGGACTAAATGAAATTTTTGACAAGTCAAATTTGAAATTGTTTGTCTTTATTGGATATATAGTTTCTACATCTCAAATATTAGGTCTCAGAGAGATATTTATAAAGGTGTAAACTATTCGTCAAACAAAGTTAGTATGAGGGAGCTACAACCCAAACAATGGAGGGTAAATTTTAAGATCCAGTCAAATTTTGAGGGCCATAATTCCCTACTCTAGAATCAGATTGGGGTAAATGAGTAGTATATAGAAATATATTTATCCATAAATGACATCCACCATGATAAATTAAAATATTGGGTGCATAAAAATGTATAGGAGGGTATAGAATGCACCTGTAGCAATCAGGGTCAAAAATATTCTTTGGTCTAAAACTTTAACAAGTTGTATTTAGCATCCTGGAGCTCAGACGATGGTGAAACTTGGCCAGATTCTCTAGAATATGATCCTACCAAAACTACAAAGGAACATGTGCAAATATGCATAAACAAAACTAATAATTGCACCTGGTTGAGGGGTGAGCAACATAAATTAATGGGTAATATTCAAATGACCATAACTTTCTCCTCAAGATTCATAATTGAGGAAGGAAGCAGGCATTGGAAATTTATTGGAAATAAGAGTCCAAATATCCACCCTAAAATTTGAAATGGTCATTTAAATTCATAAGGAATAAAAAAAAAAAAAAATTGATGAACTTATGGAACCAAATTATGAATTTGTTAAATTACTTAATCTAAAAGATATTGTTTCCCGCACATTTTACAAAGTTAACAAAAAATATATTAGAAAAAGATTAGAAGTATGGAAGATGCACAAAGGAATTACATCAATGAGTATGAGGTCATGGGGTTGTGTGTCAGCATGGGTAATAACATTACTAAATCTAATAGACATAAATAGGGCAAGGAGGAGATCATGAACTTGATGGAAATCATCAAGAGTCTGGAAAAATATGTTGAAATTTATAATGATGATAATGAGAGGATTACGAAAGATAAGGAGAAGCAATATGGATTAAAAATCAAGTTGATGCAGAGATTGGATAGAATAGATACAAAAATGGATAAGGATATTGAGTCAAGAAAGTCAAGGAGTCACAAATCTCATGATGAGAGAAGAAAAACAAGAAGTGTTGAAAGGAATCGACATCACTCTCCAGAGCATTGAGTTAGGAGAGAACATAGTATTTCAATTCCATCTCCTATCATAAATCATAAGAGGAGGTATGGGGTAGATGAGAAACAAGAAGATATGAATAAGATCAAGCCTCCTACTTTTGATGTTGAGCAAAAGAAAGGTGACGATGAAGAGACCTAACTACTGGTCATGGGAAAGTACTTCCAGTTACATAATTACTCTTCATAGGAAGAAGGGAGAATTTTCATATACCAGCTGAAAGGAAAAACATCAATGTAGTGGGACCAATTTTTTCAAGTGAAACACATTGATGAGAACAAGGTTACTTGGAGGTAATTCAAAAGGTATTTTAAAAACAAATACTTAGACAAACGTTACTATGATAATAAATTAAAGAATTATTTGAAATTAATATTGGGAGTATGACCATAGATGAGTATGAAAGGAGATTATTAGAACTGTTTAAATATGTTTCTTTCATTAAGGATGAAAAAGTTAATATTCATAGATACCTGAGTGGGATGCCATCATTTATCAGTGATAATATATAGTATGATGATCTGAGGACACTAGAGGAGACCATAAGAAGGGATAAATTATTTTATGATTAGCATAAAGGAATAACAACTTTCCAAAGGCTTGGGAAGACAAGAAGAAAAGCAAGATGGAACAGAGGAAGAAAGGGACCAAGCCACCATTCTTCAGAAATAACTCTCAGGGATAGGTATCTCCTAAGGAACCCAGAATGTCTAAGACAATGGGGAAAATACCAAGGTAGCCGACTATTCAATTTTATGGTTGTGGGGGAGACCACATGTACATAGATTGTCCTCATAAAGAAGAAAAAGTGAGGAATTTGCATAATATACAATAGGATGATATAGTGGAATAAATGGGAAGAAGTTTACCAAGGATCTATGCAACTCTAGATGACAAGAAATATGACTTCCAATCTCACATGATTGAAGTGGCAAGTAAGATCAACAACCAACCCATCATTGTATTAATTTATTTGGGAGCTAGTCATAGTTATCTACATCCTAAGATGGTGGAAATATTTCAATTTCCAATAGGCAATCTTGGAAAACCTTGGTTGGTTCACCAAGCTACTGGAACTAAGAGGAAAATTAAAGAGATTGTTAAGGCACACCTGATGGACATGAATATGATAACCACAAAATATCATTTGAATACCATACCATTTAGATCATATGATTTTGTAATTGGTATGGATTAGTTGGAAAAGCATAATGATGTCCTATATTGCTATAATAAGGCACGTTCCATATTATATGAGGAAGGGAAATTGAGGAAAGTTCTTGGAACTCCAAGGGAATTAACCATCATAGGAGTTAAATCCTTGCAACTGAAGAGAATTTTTAGGAAATGGTGTCAAATATTTGCAACACATATGCAAGAAACACCTAGGGATAAAGTTCCAAATGTTGAATACTATGCAGTACTAAAATAATTTTAAGATTTTTTTAAATAAATATCAGAGTTTCTGACGCAATCGCACCACCCAAGCACATCTGCTCATAGGATCTTCCTCCTTCCTCGGCCAGAAGAACACTAACCGATCCTTCTATTTCCCTATCAAGAAATGTTCACCCACAACAACTCTCTCACAGGATCTCCCTTTATTCTATCGGGAAATCAGACTTTGCGATTTCACCACTTGCGATATCAAACAAATGGATTTACCGAAACTTGAGTCCTGATGTGCCAATACTCCGATGCACACGCGGGTTGACTATTCAACAGTCTCGACACCTCGTCGGGACTTCGGACTTCCCGGGATCGTGAATCCTAATACCAATGTTTTTGGGACTTACCTTTTCCCAAACCTCGATACGGTACACCACCTGTCCTCCACGCCGACACCTCCGTGGCCCACTCTTTTAGCCTGTCGGGAAATCATGTTTTGAAGTTTTGCAATTCCCGCTGCTATGGTTCCCAAGAATCACGAAACGTCAATTCCCGATGCACGTGAGAGTTGAATCTTCCATGTCACTATCCCCTCATCGCCTTTTCGGACATCGTGAGATCACGATTCCTGATGCAATTTGTTCTTTGTCCCCGGGGTTCACGAAGTGTCAAACCTTGACTCCTCTCGGATCTTCTGACACGTGTCCACCATGAGATCCATGGCTAGGACTTCCTCGATGTTTTGAGACTTGAAAGGTCTCGGGTCTCTTGACTTCTGAAACCTCGATGCCTCAATATCCCGATGCCCCTCTAGGACTTTCCTCTGCTCACTAGGACTTAACCCTAGTGCAGCTTCTGCTTGATCGAATGGCTGATGGGAAACCCAAAAATGATCCTACGGCTCACGATCCTCCCGAGATTAACCTCCTGGTGTGTTCATAACATCCTCGTTACTCTAGTGGATCTGAGGCTAACGGATTTTTCATGAATCCCCTCCACGAGATCCTGACCGTCAATTTCTTCCTCCTTGAGGATTTCTTGAAAATAACCAAGTGTTCCTCTGTGCTCACTCATCCTCCTGTGTGCAACCCTCCAAAACTGGTTTTTAGATGCTCCATGACAGGAACTCCTTGTGCAATCCTTCCTTAGGTTCTGAAGGTTTTATCCCTCTTGAGCTTTCTCCAACTTCTCAGTCTCTTAGAAAAAGAGAACCCTTTGCATGCCTTCCTTGCGGCAACCTGCAAAAACTTCAAGTGTTTGGGTTTCTTCGACCTTGCACACACCTTCAGCAACAGTCCTTCAAAGCTTCTGCTCAGATTCACAACTGAGACTCTCCCTTAGCCTGCGCACTCCTGGCACAGCTCCAGTAACCCAATTTCACTTCTGGGTGAACGAGAACAAGAGTTAAACTACCTGAGCCTTCGTCAACGCACTCCTTGCGAACGTTTCGACTGTACTCCTTGCAGGAATTCTCACTCAGATAGAGAAACAATTGAAACTCATTTCTTCTTCCCCTCATATTTCAAACTCAAAGATGAAATCACATACACAACAATAAAGCAAATGCATAATAGGAAAACAAACACTCATGAGCACATCTTTTAACATCAACACACAGAGAACAGTCACAAAACCATGGATTTGAATCAACTTCTTCTATTAATTCAAGATCTATACATGAATGTTCTTCTACAGCTCTCTGTTATTCTCCTGTGCTCTTCCTGCTTCAATAATCATGCTAATGCTACAATGTACAATGAGGGTGTCTATATCCATTTTCCCTCCTTCTTTCTAAAATTGTCTAATCTATGAATTTAAGTCTATCTACCTGCATTAACTAGTTTAAATGCCTCCTATCTACTAAGGACGAGAGAGAATTGCTCAATGTCCATTACATTTGCAAGTGCGCCTCATCTTAATGGCTCATTTAGGATTCGCGCAACAATCCCAAAGTGTTTTCAAAATTTTGTTGGCTTATCCAGCTGTCCTCTGCTTCTGCGCTGGCTCGCTTGACGTGTTGGTGATACTCCTGCATCATACTCCCTCGCTTGAAAATTTTCATGGGCTCCTATCCATGAGCTCCTGCACGGTATATCCATGCTTCTATATCTCTTCTTCATTCTTTCAGCTGGCATATTCCATTGGATGGCCCTTCCATTTGACCAGATACTCATAGTGTTCTTTCCTCCAATTTCTTCAAGACCTTACATGGCCCGATTTTCTTCATTTTCAATTTATTGTATGTTCCCCTCGGGAACCTCTCTTTCCTCAAATGTGCCAGAACTAATTCACCAACCTCGAACTGAAGTTTTCTCTTCTGCTAGTCGGTTCTGCGCTTATATTCGTGACTTGAATCTAGTAGTCGTTGCTTCACCTGGCCGTGAAGTTCTTTCATCGCCTCTGTGAACTCTTCGGCATTTGTGCTCCTAGTCGCAGTCTGTTCTGAATCCCTTAATTCAGAAACTCCTCTCAGATGCATGCCATACACAATCTGAAATGGACTTTGGCCTGTGCTCCTGTTCACTGAGTCATTATATGCGAACTCTGCCTGCAGCAATATACTATCCCACTGGCTGTGATGCTCTGTCACCAAGCTTCTCAACAAGTCTCCCAGACTTCTGTTCACCACTTTTGTTTGCCCATCCATATGAGGATGATAGGTAGAACTAAAAATCAAGTTAGTCCCCATATTCTTCCACAGTGTCCTCCAGAAATGTACCATGAACTTTGTATCTCTGTTCAAAACTATACTTCTGGGTAAGCCGTGAAGTCGAACAAGCTCTTTGAAAAACAGATTTGCGATGTGAGTCGCATCACTGGTTTTCTGGCATGGGATAAAATGTGCCATATTGGAAAACCTATTCACTACCACAAAGACTGAATAAAATCCTCTTTGCATCCTTGGCAATCCCAATACAAAATCCATGATGATTTCATCCCACGGCCTCTCAGGTATGGGCAATGGTTGATAGAATCCTGCATTCTTCTTTCTTCCCTTTGAATGCTGGCAAATTATGCATCTGTTTACAAACCTCTTGACCTCTGACCGCATCCCTGGCCAAAATTATGACTCACTCATCTTTGCAAATGTCTTGTCGTGACCAAAATGCCCTGCCAAGCCTCCACTGTGTTTCTCCTTTAACAGATTCTCCCTCATGGAGAAATTTGGAATACACAATTGATTGCCCTTGAACAACAATCCTTCCTAGATCACGTACTCTATCCACTGGCTTCTATCTCTGATAACTGGGTTCTCAGATGCTCCGTACGCTTCTTTAAAATCCTGATCATCTGCATACATTTCCCTGAGATCATCAAATCCTAACGTCCTGACTTTGAACTCCTGCATCAGCAAACATTTCCTACTCAAAGCATCAGCCACTTTGTTAGCAGTACCCGAAATATGCTTAATTACAAAAGTGAAACTATGCATGTATTCAACCCACTTAACATGCCTCTGATTCAACTTCTCCTGTTGAATCACAAATTGTAATGCATGGTTATCACTATATAAAACAAATTCCTTTGGAATCAAATAGTGCCTCCATTTTTTCAATGCCTGTATGATGGCATAGAATTCCTTATCATACGTGGACTACTTTTCTCTTGCCTCATTCAAATTCTCACTGAAATATGCAATCGGTCTGTCCTCCTAACTCAAGACCACTCCTATGGAAAACCCTCTTGCGTCACATTTTACTTGAAACGTCTTTTGGAAATCCGACAACACCAGAATTGGTTGTTCCGTAATCTTCCGTTTCAACAAATTGAAACTCTTCTCAGCCTCTTTAGTCCAGTGGAAAGATTTATGTCTTTTCTTGATTGTATCCATCATCGTTGCGCTAATCCCACTGAAATTTCTGATGAACTTCCGGTAGAAACTATCCAGTCCATGAAAACTCCTCACCTCAAAAATATTTCTCGGTGATGGCCAATTTTTAATTACGTCCACCTTATCTGGATCCATCTTTAATTCATTTGCAGATATAATAAATCCCAAGTAAATGAGTTCTTTCTTCATAAATGAAGATTTCCTCATGTTAATCAACAACTTCTCCTGCTGTAGATTCTTCATTACTATAGCTAAATGCTTCAAATGTTCTGCCTTTGTTTTGCTGAAAATTAATATGGCATCTAGATACACAATGACAAAATTCCCGATGAATTCCCTCAGGAATTCATTCATTAACCTCATAAAGTTACTCAACACATTTGTCAAGCCAAATGGAATGACAAGCCATTCATACAGTCCTTCATTGGTTTTGAAGGCCGTCTTCCACTCATCGCCTTCCCTCATGTGAATCTAGTGATATCCTCTTTTCAGATCAATCTTTGAAAAGTATTTTTCTCCGCTCAAGCAATCCATTAAATCGTCCATCCGTAGAAATGGAAATCTGTACCTGATGGTTATCTTTTTGATGGCTCTTGAGTCGGTACACATTCTCCAACCTCCATCTTTGTTTGGACTGAGTACCGTTGGAACGACACATGGGCTCAAACTTTCCCTGACCAATCCTTTGTCTAGAAGCTCCTGGACCTTCTTCTTGACCTCTTCATTTTCTTGCAGCATCAACATGTACGCGGATTTATTCC
>ML794626.1:28443-50000 GCA_009831015.1 Picea engelmannii
AATTATGGATATACACTCTATGGAATATAGGGTTTGTGACCAGTCCTGAAACTAGTCAATAAACAGGTGTTCTGGGTAAAACAGTCATAACTTATTCATAAAGACTCCAAATGCAGTGGGACCACTTCCATTGGAAAGAGTACGGACGTTTGTTTCTCTTATGTGATTTTCAAAATCATATGTTAAATAGTGAGCGCGGGGCATGCTGTACAAGTTGGGTCTTCTGAATAGACCAGAATTGAATAAAGTCTACCATTCTTTCTATAACCTCTTTTTGGGGAGGATTCAAGGAGTGAAAATTAGAGGCATTTCAGAGAATACATTGAGTAAAATTATATGCAAGATCAGAGTACTCCAAGAATTGAATAATTTCATAAATTTAAGAAGTCTCAGAAATCATTATCAGGTTCTATGTGATGATTGGTTGATGGTGATGATTTAATGTAAAGTTTTATTATCTCTCATATATTCTTGAGTGGAAGGAAGGGGAAAGGATAGAGAGTTCAAATATCTCTTGATATTGGAGGATTGTATCTTCCTCTTGGAGGTTTATCCCTCCCTTTACATTTGGAAGCTGTAGCTACCTTTGGAAGTCATTACTTCCATTGAACAAAAGCTATTGATTATTTCTCATATATTGTGCATGGTGTATTGTGGTGTATTGGTGTAACTCTTATACTCTTGTTCATTGCTCATTGGATATAATTGAATGTTGTAAGTATAAGTTGAAAAAGGCTTTTAAATTGAAATTGATACTGATTCACCCCCCTCTCAGTATCAACATCCTCCACCGTTTGGATGATTGCCATACTCATCTCGTCCTGGATATTGTATCTCAGACCATTCATATACCTGGAAACTTTCTCATCATCGCTCTCCCGATGACCTGCCCTGATGTTCAGTCGATAGAATTCCTCTGTGTATTATTTTACTGTCATCATCCTCTGTCTTAGGTTCTGAATCCTCCTGAACAAAGTGATTTGATAATCTCTCGGGATGAACTTTGCCTTCATATTTGCAATCATTCGATCCCAACTTTTAATTTTCTGCTTGCCCTTGCAACATCTATCTGCTTGTAGCTCATCCCACCATAATGCTACGTGTCCCTTCAATATCATGATAGCATGCCCAACTTTCTTATCCTCTTCGACATCTTCATAATCGAAGTATGTATCCAGAGCTCTAATACAATCTAGATGCTCTTCCGCATCTAGATTCCCCTCATAAAATGGAATGTCCATCTTTGTTTTTGCACCCATCCGTGCAATAGCTTTGATTAGATGTTCATTGGCTGCATCCTCGGCTGCAAATTCTTCCCCATGTTCAACTTCAACTTCACCCTCTAAATCGCTAAGATCCCCCGAACTGGTTGTGCATCTTTGTGCTGTCTCCATATCTTTGAGTCTAGCTCGTAGATCACGTGTCTCTCTTTCCATTTCTAGATTCTGCTCTTGCCTACCCCTTATCCTTGGGTTTTCTATTTCCTCTGGATTGGGTGACTGTCTATCCCATCTCCTTGGCAACATGGTGAATTTCCTTCATCTCTGCTACAGAAAGAAAATAAATTTTCTTGTTTTGATACCACTTGATGTGTATCAGAGTGCTCTTTTCCTCTTTCTGCCTCTTCCTGCCTAAAATATATAGACAAGAATCAAGCTCTGATACCAGTTGACGCAGTCACACCACCCATGCACATCTGCTCATAGGATCTTGCTCCTTCCTCGGCCCGAAGAACACTAACCGGTCCTTATATTTCCCTATCGGGAAATGTTCACCCACAACAACTCTCTCACAGGATCTCCCTTTCTTCTATCGGGAAATCAGACTTCGTGATTTCACCACTTGCGATATCAAACAAATGGATTTACTGAACCCCGAGTCCCGATGTGCCAATACTCTGATGCACACGCGAGTTGACTATTCAACAGTCCCATCACCTCATTGAGACTTCGAACTTCCCGGGATCACAAATCCTAATACCAATGTTTTCAGGACTTACCTTTTCCCGAACCCCGATACGGTACACCACCTGTCCTCCACGCCGACTCCTCCATGGCCCACTCTTTTCTCCTGTCGGAAAATCGCGTTTTGAAGTTTCGCGATTCCCGCTGTTATGGTTCCCAAGAATCATGAAATGCAGATTCCCGATGCACGTGAGGGTTGACTCTTCCATGCCACTATCCCCTCGTCACCTTTTTGGACATTGCGAGATCATGATTCCTGATGCAATGTTTTCTTTGTCCCAGGGGTTCACGAAGTGTCGAACCCCGACTCCTCTCGGATCTTCGGACGTGTGTTCGTCCTGAGATACATGGCTAGGACTTCCTCAGTGTTTCGAGACTTGAAAGGTCTTGGGTCTCTTGACTTTTGAAACCCCGATGCCTCAATATCCCAATGCCTCTCTGGGACTTTCCTCTGCTCACTAGGACTTAAATCTAGTGTAACTTCTGCTTGATCGAATGGCTGCTGGGCAACCCAACAAATATCCTACGGCTCACGATCCTCCCGAGCTTAACCTCCGGGTGTGGCCGTAACCTCCTTGTTACTTTGGTGGATCTGACGGCTGGTGGATTTTTCACGAATCCCCTCCAGGAGATCCTGACCGTCAATTTCTTCCTCCTTGAGGATTTCTTGAAAATAACCAAGTGTTCCTTTGTGCTCACTCGTCCTCCTGCGTGCAACGCTACAACACTAGTTTTTAGATTCTCCATGGTAGGAACTCCCTGTGCAATCCTTCCTTAGGTTCTAAAGGTTTTATCCCTCTTGATATTTCTCCAACTTCTCAGTCTCTTAAAAAAAGATAACCCTTTTCACACATTCCTTGCGGCAACCTGCAAACACTTCAAGTGTTTGGGTTTCTTTGACCCTGCGCACACCTGCAGCAGCAGTCCTTCAAAGCTTCTGCTCAGATTCAAAACTGAGACTCTCCCTTAGCTTGCGCACTCCTGGCATGGCTCCAGTAACCCAATTTCATTTCTGGGTGAATGAGAAGAAGAGTTAAACTACCTGATCTTCTGTAAACGCACTCCTTGTGGACGTTTCGACTGCACTCCTTGTAGGAATCCTCACTCAGATAGAGAAACAATTGAAACTCATTTCTTGTTCCCCTTAGATTTCAAAATCAAACATGAAATCACATACACAACAATAAAGAAAATGCATAACAGGAAAACAAACACTCATGAGCACATCGTTTAACATCAACACACAGAGAACAGACACAAAACCATGGATTTGAATCAACTTCTTCTATTAATTCAAGATCTATACATGGATGTTCTTCTACATCTCTCTGCTATTCTCCTGTGCTCTTCCTTCTTCAATAATCATGGTAATGCTACAATGTACAATGAGGGTGTCTATATCCATTTTCCCTCCTTCTTTCTAAAACTGTCTAATCTATGAATTTATGTCTATCTACCTGCATTAACTAGTTTAAATGCCTCCTATATACTAAGGACAAGAGTGAATCTCTCAAGGTCCATTACATTTACAAGTGCGCCTCATCTTAATGGCTCATTTAATATTCACGCAACAATCCCAAAGTGTTTTCAAAATTTGTGCTGGCTTATCCAGCTGTCCTTTACTTCTGCGCTGGCTCGCTTGATGTGTTGGCGATACTCTTGCATCAATTTCTTATGAAAAGAGATATTTATTTCTCTATAAATATGATGCATGGAGAAGCCCCAAAATCCAAGACTCCTTATAGGATGAGTACACCAGAGTTAAAGGAATTTCAAATGAAACTTGAGGAGATTTTGAAGAAGGGGTATATACTCACAAGTGTGTCACCTCGAGGTGCCCTGGTGTTGTTTACGAAAAGGAAGGATGGTACATTGAGGATTTGCATTGACTTCAAGAAGCTGAACAAGGTAAATGTGAAGAACAAGTATCCTTTTCCAAGGATAGATGATATTTTTGATCATCTAAAACATTCTAATATATTCTCCAAAATGTATCTTAGGTCAGACTATCATCAAGTTAGAATTAAAGAATAAGACATCAACAATACATTATGAGTTGAGAGTGGTTCCATTTGGTTTGTCAAATGGAGTAGCTACCTTCATGTGCTTAATGAATGGTATTTTTAGGGATTACTTGGATATGTTTGTGATTGTCTTCATAGATAGCATTCTTTTGTATTCTAAGTATGAAGAAGAACATGATAAACACTTGTGGATGGTGTTACGAGTATTGATTTGTATGCCAAATTGAGCAAGTGCTCATTCTACCAGAATAAAATTCATTATTGGGGCCATATAATTTCAGAGGAAGGGATAGTCATGGATCCAAAAAATATAAGGGAAATCTAAGGTGAGATCATTCATGGGACTTGCAGGTTACTAGAGAAGATTTATTGAGGAATTCTCAAAGATTGCACACCCAACCACTTCCTTGCAAAATAAGGGTGTGAAGCTTGAGTGGACATTGGATTGTGAAAGAAGTTTCCAAAAATTGAAATATTTGTTGACCAATGCACCAATTTTGATAATTGTTTATCGAGATGAAGAATTTTTAGTGTGCATAGATTCATATAAAGAAGGGCTTGGTGGAGTCCTTAGTCATAATGGGCATGTGGTATGATATGAATTAAGGAAATTAAAGGAGAACGAAAGGAACTATGCTACTCATGATTTGGAATTGGCATCGATAATGAATTCCTTGAAGAAGTGGAGGCACTACCTCATGAGAAAAAGATTTGAGTTGAGGACAGACCATAGTGGTGTGAAATATTTATTTGGACAATCAAATTTAAATATCAGGCAAAGAAGATGGTTGGAATTCCTCAATAAATATGACTTCGATATAAAACATATCAAAGGTAAAGAGAAAAATGTGGTCGATGCACTCAAGAGAAGGGTTCATGAGATGCATGCTACATCCATAAGCATGTATCAAACATATTTGAAAGATAGAATTATGGATGTTGCAAAATCATATCAACAATACATGGAAATAAAGGAAAACATTCAGCAAGGTAATTTAGAGTAGAAAATTAAAGAGTATAAGATAGAAAGGGATGAAATTCTCATGTACAAGCGTAGAATTTATGTGTCAAATTCTCAGGAAATGAAAAATGTGATATTAAAAGAAATGCATAGTGTGCATTATGTTGGGAAGCCAAGTTACCAAAACATTATTTCAAATGTCAAGAAACAATATTATTGGCCATGTATGAAGAAATAAGTTTATTTTATTTATAGGTGTATGGAATGTCAAAAGGACAAGGTTGAGCATAGACAACCAACTAGTTTACTATAACCATTTCCCATTCCTGAGTGGAAATGGGAATTTGTAATAATGTATTTCATAACCAAGATTCCAAAAATAACCAAGAAACATGATTCCATCATGGTGGTGGTGGATAAGCTTACGAAATCTCCCCAGTTTATTCTATTAAATCTTACTCACAAGGCAACCAACATTGTTGATATTTATATGAGAGAAATTGCTAGGCTGCATGGTGTGCCTAAGACAATCGTGTCTGACAGAGACACTAATTTCACATAAATTTTTTGCAATGGATTATTCAAAGGCTTTGGGAAAAATCTAAAATTCATCACATCTTATCATCCAGATTTAGATGGGACAACATAGAGAGTAAATCAAGTGAATGAAGATATGTTGAGCATGTATGTGATGGATAAACAATCAAAATAAAAATAATAACTACACTTGGTAGATTTTTCTTGCAATGATGAGTACCGATCATATTTAAAGATGAGCTCACTTGAGGCACTTTATGGTAGAAGATGAAAAACACGAATGATTTGTGACAACCCAACATACATGTCAGTGGTTGGGACAAAATTGCTCAGGGAAATAGAGGAACATATATTGAAAATAAAATAGAATTTAAAGGATACATAAGACATGTAGAAAAGTTATGTTGAAAAAGGAAGAACTCACAGATAATTTAAAGTGGGTGATCACATGTTCTTGAAAGTGAAGCCCACACAAAGCTCCTGGAAGTTGGGAAACTATTCAAAACTTGCAGCGAGATATTGTGGGCCATTTGAAATCCTACAGAGGATCAGTCTTGTTGCATACATGCTTGCACTACCTACATCCATGTGTATTCATAATGTGTTCCATGTATCTTTTATTAAAATGTATGTACCTGATGCTAATCATGTGATTGATTGGAGTTTGACTTAGGTTGAACAAGAAGGATACTTTCAAGTGCAATGGGTCTGCATATTGGATAGGAAGATTAAGTAGTTATGGAATCAATCCATAGGCTAGTAAAGGTCCAATGGACCTGGTACAGTCTAGAGGATGCCACTTGGGACCACAAGGATGTTATGTGGGTAGATTAGCCACATATTTTTGAATATTTTTGAAGTTTTGATTGTACATGTGTATATATTGCATTAAGGAAAATGAATAAATAAGGGAGAGGGGAATGTAACACCCCTAGGACAATCCTCACTTGTAAATGTAAATGTAAATATACATATAGCATGGTGAGACAAGATATTAGGGCTAGAGTTCCTTTTTAAATATATTTTTTGATGCCAGAGTGGATGTATGGTTATTAGGATGGAGAGGCAGAAGCTAAAATTCCAGTGAGCCTATATTTGTAAAATACAATCACACTCATATTTTAATGAAAACACATCATTGTTGCAGACCTACCAGATAAAATAGTATGTGGGGATATGATCCACTACAATGGGAAAGGGGGGCTAAGAGTATAGGAAAGGGGCTAAGCTAAGGGGGCTTAATCCAAAAAGGAATATTTTGTTAATATTCCTAAAGTATAAAGTCTAAAGTATGGAATAATTTATTTTATCCTAAGTCTCTAAAGGGAAACCTTTCACCATGTGGTGGGTCGATGTGGGGGACCCATGTAGTTCCCAACATGACAAGTTTCAAGATGGGAACATGCACATAATTTTGAGGAGACTTACTTAATTTCCTATCATTCCATAATATTTCTCACCACACCTTACTATTTTCAATAGTTTCTTCCTGCTACCATCACCTATACCTGTACCATGGTAAGCTTTAGAAATGGACTGAAGAGACGAGTTTTCAAGCCCATGGCATATTGAATAAGTAGGTTGTTAGGCCCATGAGGATTCTCTCCAGGTGATATAACTATTGGGAATTGATTCCCATGGTGCCAAGATGCAGCTATAGGGCTCTGTGATTTCCTGTACGACTTGTTGTTGAAGCACTAGAAGGGAAGTGGGGCAATAGAATGACTATTAAGGAGAGAAGAGGAACACTTCTTGGGGTGGGAGAGGCATGTGGAGAATGAGGGACTGTAGGTTTTTTCTTAGAGTTGGCACCTAAGTTTGAGTTTCCTATTGTCTGAGAGACCTTAGCCTGGTTCAGATTCTTGTTCCTAGGTGGTGTTTTATCCCCGGCTCATGGGTTACCCACTACTGAGAGTTATAAGAAGTGTGATATAAGGTTGGGAGGAACATGTAAGGTTTTCACGCAGTTGGTGATATTTTTACCAAAGATAAGTGCCTATTGTGTGTTAATTTATGTGTTGTGTTAATATTTATGCATTTATTTCATGGTTTTCTCCTGTATTTGTTGCATCTATATATTTGTTTTTATTTTACATTGATCTATGCATTTGTAGAGCATTATAAACTAATTAAAATGGTATTAAAATTATGAATTGTTTTTTGGCATTTCCCAACAGGGGTTTGGGGATGTTACACTATAGAGAGTTTCCTCTCTGACGGAGGTGGTTGGCCATGAGGTCTCAATTTCGATGGTTCCTACATCATATTTATGATGGTATCTACATGGACCAATGTCACAATAATGATGGAGGTCATACCTAAAAATACTATGACTTGGTTGATGATGGTTTCTTAGAAAATGTCATGTGGTAGCCCAATACATTGAAATTGGTATGATCGGTTGTGATGAAAGTATATTTTCTTAAATATCTCCACAACTTCTTATCGATCCACATTCATGAACAATTGGACTCATAATTATCTACAAAATTATTCATTTTTTTCCCTTTATTTTCTTACTTAGTCTCTTTTTATCCATTTCAACTTTTCCAACATTTAGACAATTTTTATTAATGTGGTTATACAACATGTTCAAGACTTGGATGTCCTTGGGTCGACAAACGTGCATTCCAACTACACACAAATCACACCTCTTACCCTCTCTTTCTCTAAAATTCACCTTTCTCTCTTACCTTTCATACTTAGCCGTTTTCTTGAAATGTGTATGCGAGACAATTTAACCTCCCATTTATATTTTTATCATGTCCACAGACCCACAATCCAACGTTCTACAAAATGTGCATCTTATTTTCATGACCCATAAAATCACCCTCTACCATGCTTATCCAATTTTCTTACTTTGGGTGTTGGACACTTTCACTTCTACCTTTTTCATTTCCATATGTTTGTAGACCTACATACACGTAGACCCATAATCCTGCATACTACAAATTTCACTTTCTAATCTTCATTATGCACCTCCATAATTACCACTTTTCATCTTCCATGAAATCCCATCACATTTATTTCCCCTGCCACATCAGTTACTACTTGTGTGAACATAATGTCATTATTAAATTCGCAAAAATCATGTAAACCTTCTAATAAATTCAAATCTCATCGTGTAGGATGACAAATTTAAAATAACACATATGATTATTAAACCATCAAGATAATATGTGGTAAATAAAATAAGAACTAATATGTCAGGCTGTAAATATCAACAATGGTGCCACCTATTTCCAAAGCTAAAAGTGAAGAAAATATTGTCAAGTAAGAGGAAGGAATTGTATTGCAAGGATACACAAAAAATAGTAGGGAATGAGGATCAAGAGTTTCAGTGGTTACAAGTATACAACCACTACTAGGATCTTTCTGAATAGGAACAATGTGAACCTTATTTGGAGTTTAGGCATAGCCCTTACTCATTGTGTACCATAGATAAAATATTTCATAGAAATTGTCCAGTGGTGTGCAAAAATATTCAATTAAGAGAAGAGAATAATCCAACTTCAAGGAAAACAACCCATTTATTGAGCTCCTCCAATATTCACCAGAATGTTATGGATTCCAATGCCGACCATTCAATTCAAAGGTGAAGATGCTAATGAATTCCTCAAACAACATAAAGGAGGAGGTAAATTTCTTAAGAGTTATATGGTTGACCCAAACAATAACATTAGTTTTTCCATTATTGAGGTAAGTTCTTGGAAAAACCCATAGAGGGAATTTGACTGGTTATTTGCTTGTACAATCGGTATAGAATATACAACATTTGTACCAAGAAATATTGTTTATGTCCTTCACTTTTATCTATATGAAAACACCATCATATATTTGGGACACATTATTTTTAGTGAAGATTCATCTCATTTAAGTAATTTGAAAAATAATTGTAAATTTTACATGACGTCCTATCTCATTTTCACCATAGCCTACTATCATGTATTTGAGGATTTTCCAAGGGAAAGTAACATTGATTATAAACAAAACCAATCTTTTCTTGATATTCATCCCTATATAGGCACAAATCTTAGTATAACTTTTACCCAGTCCATAATAGTTTCATTTCAAAGCTCAATAAGTTAGTTTTAGGCCCTAGCACGTTGAGGTTATCACTTGAAGTTTCTACCTTTCTTGTAGGGAAAGGATTTTTCGAGACTTATAAGGAGTTTAGGATTATCACGATATTTGGGTGTGAAGAAAAACCTTTCCTACTCCCATACTATGTATCCTATAATAATTTTGTGGTGGAAGTTTGTAGGAAGTAGAAGACTTGGGATCAATTTTTTAATGAAAAGATAAGAAAGAAATTCATTTCCTATGCTAGAAAGTCTAAGAAATTACAGTAAAACATATATCCCATATGGATGAACTCTCAATTCATTGTGACCAACACGTCTTAAAAGAAACTAAACTTGCTAAACGTTTCATTTTGAATTAAATGTTTACTACACATATGCCATCGATTGGTTATTCTTCTTACTTTACCAAGATTGAGAAATTTAATGGAGGTGGATATAAGTTAGACCTCCTTGAAGTTTCATTCGGCCAATATTTCAATGACATGATGAAATTAATTAGTACTACTGAAGGATACATGCAATATGGAAGAGATAGTATATAGAAATTCTAATTCACCAACTATTTTCCAAAAAAATACCCTGGTAAGAACAAATCCTAGGAGTAGTGTTATTGAGATGAGATAGTCATCGACTGAAAATTTATATGATGACAATGATAGAGACCCACGAAAGACAAAACTTGAAAAATATCATATATATATAATTCTATAAAAATAAAAAGGAATACACAGATAATAGGGTTAGGAATACCTGCAACAAAAGACATCCCATCAGCCATGGATGTGGATGAGCTTATTGAAGAACCAAGTTGGTCTGAAAAAAGACAACTGGAAACAATATAAACCATTGAAACCCTAGTCACTAAGGAACCATATATTTTAGAAGATGAATGTGTAACATTGCACAATGTGACCTAAAATCGAGTATCAAAAAAGTTGTTAATTGAAAATGTTAATGCAAAAAACAATGATTTGGTAGAGATCTGTAAATTAACAACTAATTTCGATGGGGTTGTACCATAACAAAATGTACAATTCCATGATGCAAGTGGAGAAGATCTGAAACAATCTATCAAAACTATGGAAAAAGAAAATTTGGAATTAAAACAAATAATAAAAGAATTAGAGGAATCACTAATTCGAGGACCTTTATTTCAAGAACCTTTGAGTACAACTCAACCAACCCTCATTTTAGAAGAGGTCCCCCCAAAAAGTATCAAATATAAAGGTTCATCAATTTTACTGTAAGAAATAAGAAAATATGTTGGAGACAAGATCCAGAAAAGGATAGATTTGATTAAATAAATTTGGGATCTTGCTCAAAATGCCACTAAATTTTCAACAAGAATAATTGTTTTTAAACAATATCTTCATAAAGACCTAGAGAATGATGAATGCTTTTAGAAGGAATTTGTGGGTCCCATTTCAGCCAGAATTTCAAGCTTAAGAAATATCCACAAAAGAGAGAAGAACCTTCCTTCAAACATCAATATGAAGCAAATAAATGAATGTTGGTTGAAGATAATTAAAAATTTGAGAGAAATAGTGAGTGAATTAGATGATTTGAAAAAAAAGAGGTGACTTATTATTTAATCTTGTTTACCATACGAAATAACTTGACAGCCCAAGACTATAAATGGATACAATGATTTTATCTAAAGAAAAATTAATAGAACAACTCAATGTAATAAATATTTCTTGGAAAAATGAGTTCATCGAAACAATAGAGTTCTACGAAGATGAAGTCAAGTGGTCGCTAGTCAGATACATCAATCGAAACGATGAGGTAGATGACATGTTGCACCAATCAAGAATATATTTGAGAGAAATGGATAATAAGTTGTTCAAGATAAATACAAGGCATGAGATCACGGTGGCCCCCATGAGGGAATATATTGAGGAATGGTTAATAACATACTTAATCAGTATTACTGAGCTACATCAACAAGAAATGATTGCAAAAATTATGATACCTCAACAAAAAAAAGCATCTATAAAAGAGGAACCTCCAAGAAAGTAAAGGGTTTAGAAAATCTTTCCATCACAATGTGTCAAGAGTCAACCTTTTTCCACTTCTTGTTGTCATTCTTCTATAATCATTTGTCACATTTCCTTCCATTTCTCACTTATCTATGAAACTAGGGATGATATTTGATTGTTCTTTTATATTCCAACCATTTTCATTTTGTGATATGTAGGAGCCCCATCCCATTCTTCTTCAAAGGAAAAACACAATTCTTACATTCAATACATTTCATTTGTATTTAAAAGACATACCTATTAATTTTTTAAGGTTCCGAGAGAAATGTTTTGTGATATTACATTACTATAATCTTAAATAATTTGGTTTCAAGCTTGAGATTCCAAATGTGCATCTATCATAATATGTTTTCTACCTAATCAAATGATCATTTAAATCTCTATTCCATTATGTGGTCCATATACTTTCTTGGATATTATGTTTTTTATTTATGATGTTGTGATGGAAATTTCATTATGTATATCTTTATACTTTTGTTGGGACTCATACATGTCGTATTTCCATCCACCTTTCCCTTCATCATTCTTCACATTTCATCGCCCCATTAACCTTTCATGATACCATTTTCATAATTAAATATGGGTTAAACCTTATTATTTTCCAAATCATTTATTTAGTATTAAAAGGGAATTTTTGATTAAATATTAGAAAATTGACATGTTTTCATATATATCTCAAAAATGTGTGAGCTTTATCATGTGTAGGGATATGTGAAGAATTAATTCAAAAGACTTCTCGAATACGTCCTCCAGCATTTCAATATTTGAGAAGATAATTCAATCCTAATCCAAGGAGACTATCATGGAGATTTAGTTGTCATATCTTATCCAATATATATGAGAGATATGTGTGAGGATTTGAATGGATTGTATTTTGTAATAAAGGGAAATGGGTTGAGAGAAAAGTGGGTCTGTAATTATGAGATGTTTATCTCCTTTTCAAAGATCTCATGTATATAGGAGAGTGCCTTCTCTTCATGAGGAGGAGAGAATCAATATTATGTGAAGGATGAGAATCATTATTATGTAGATTGAGAAATAGGATTCATTATATAGATTAAGGGAATTGTTATGAGATAGGTTCTTGAGGAGAATTGTTATGATGTAGATTGGATTCATGAAGAGACTCCTTTTGTAAACCTACCTGATGAAGATTAATGCAAGTTTGGATTCAGTGATTTTGTCTCTCTTCGAAGTTATCATCTGTTGATCTAATGCTTCCATGTTGGCATCGGCAAGAGCCACCGATCCAGCTTGGTAAGCTTATTGTAAATTGTTAGTGTAGATTTTCATTTCATGTATTTGTTATTTCGATTTCATGTTATTTTGTTTGATTTCACTATTCGAATGTGTTTCAAAGTGTGGTAATGCAGGAACAGTTGGATCTCCATATTTCACCATACATGAGCTTTAATGGAGCATCCCACTTGTTAGTTTATTTTCTCYAGGAGATAGAATCAAAGTTCATCTTTTCTTTTCATGAGCCATCAATGAACATGTCCATCACCTGAGCAAGATCTTTTGTTTGTTTATGAGTTTTTCTTTCCATCTTTCGAATTGAGTGACGATTGTTATTTTTAAGAGTGTGTTGGTTTCTAAATGGTTTTCTTATCTAATCTATACTAAACAGACATAGGAACCTATCTGTTATCGACACATATAGTGCGTCAACTCTACTGATTACGAATCTCTGTTGATAATTTATGTTTGGTAATATATTATGCAAATAATTGCACCAACATTTTGGCACCGTTGCTGGGGAGTTGTAAATGGTAATAGGTATCATTTTGAATTAGATTGTTTTAATGATTTGTTTTATGGGCGACCTAAGGGTGGAGAGAAGACGGTAAGAATAGAGGTAAGAACCTGCACATCCACTTTAGTGGGGTTGCTCCAAAATTAGGTCATCCTCTTCCTTTTATGCAAAAGTGTGTTTTTATTTATGCAAATTTAGTTTTTATTTTTGATGAGCTAACTGTGTGAACAAATAACCTAGTTAGTGATAGGAGGGTCTCAGTAACGTAGGGAGTTCAAGTTTGGCATGTTTTATTTTTACAAATAGTTTCAATTTCTTAGTTTTAAATCTTTGATGATTAATCAATATCCTTTTTTGATATGGTTTAACTATGAGTGTAAGCTTGGAACAACTCACTCAGATCCTTGCAAAAGTAAGGATCTCCTCTTCCCACAAAGAGGAGATCTTGATAGCAGTCGAGGGATTAATTACTCCTCCAACAACAAATGATGAATCGACATACGTATAAGCCTGCACATTTGATTATGAACAATTATGCAAGCAGGAGATCAAGGAGGATAACAAGGAGTTGCGACACGATCTAAGGAGTGAAAACTATGCCTACGAAAGCATTATTGAATGATGGTTTCAAGCAGGTACCAGGTTAGATCCATTTAGTTTATATTTTTGTTTTGTTAATTTACAATTTCAACCGTCAATTTCGCACGTTTACGTCTATTTTTTATTATCGTTTGTGAAATTCACAATGAACATATTCTTATTACTGTTACGCTCATGGTTACATTGGATCTTCGACTACACTTAATCAATTTCTAACTTCCAATTAGAAGTAGAGTAGGTAGGTTCAAAGGAATAAAACATATCAGTTTTAGTTTTTTTTCTTTAGCATTGAATAAGTATGCTCTCCTCTACGCTTCGTGTGATCTCGAGGATCGGAAAATAGGATTTTCCATGATGACTATATGTTTCAGGGAGAATGACGATGTAAAATAGCTTTAGTCATTTTATTTGCAGTCTCCATTTCCTAAGAAATCTATTTTCTTTATTTTTATTTGAATTTGTCTTCCTTTAAAATTTAAGAACAATACAATGAATAATATAGGAATAAAAAATAAAAAAAATATTAAAATTAAAATTTAGCTTTTGATTTTATATCTTTGTGCTTTAACATAGGAACAAAACATTTAAAATATATATATATATATATAAATAAAAAATATTAAAAAATAAAACAGTGAAAAATAAAAATAAAAAAATGGGCATCCTTTATTGCAATCTCAATGTCCAATAAAGGCCACAGAATTTTGGTTGAGACTCAAATTAAAAAAGGAAAAATTAAAGTGAACATATTCTTAATGTTCAAATGGACAATTCGGCTTGTACTCCTCGACAATACAACCATTAAAAATTAGCAAGGTTCACAAGTGTGAAATAAAGCAATCCAATTATCTATCTGTAGTTTCAATGTTCACAGTGAAGCAAGGAACTAATTTTAAGTGTAATTTGGATGTTCTCTGAGACAACAAATCAACAGTAAGTTGTAACATACTCCTGCTGCAGGATGTAATTACTTGGTAGAATTGTCCCTTTTTTCATTTATCTTGTCACCTGTGCAACAAAAGAAATGGGGCAACTTGAACCTGCCACAACTCTTGCATCCCATGATCAATGGAGCTAGCTTGAGAGATTTTGGACCATTCTGTATCCCTTTTATATGCGACATCACCTTTCTCTTGGGAACTTCCATGAGCTGCATGGAACCCACCGGAGAAAATTCCCGATTCATTTCATTGGCACCTCTGATTGTTAATCGGTCCATCTAGACTTGGGAGGGGAGCGCATTGAACATGTAAGCCAATAAACAGTACACGAGATGGATAAATCAACCAGCTTGAATGGATATCAGGAATAGTCTCGAGGAGGAAACTCAAGTACGTGTGTTACAATAGCAACAATGATTCACTGATAATCATGGAGGAGTCTGGGCACCATTCTCAAAATTGTGAGCTTCAAAATTTCACAAATAATAGGCAGAAAATTAACAGACTTGCCAATTTTTTTTTTTTGTCTGACTGGTACACAGATGATCAGGTTCAGGGAGTTATATACACCACATCTATATACAAGCATCTACAGAGAGCCTCGGGCAGACCCACAATTACATTCGCAGCCAGTTTGATCAGTATCGCTGAAACAACAACAACATCAACAGAAGAAAAAAACAGGGCTCGAAAATTCTGTTAACAAGATGGGCATGGGCTCTGCAGATGAAAGTGGGAGGTTCAGTATGAGTAATGCTCAGTTTATGAATATGATCAACGTGGTCATCAAGGAGGAGTGGAAGGGTGGGGTTCTAGTTGTCCCTCCAGCGCCCACGACAGTCCTTGTAATAACAAACGTTAAAGTTGAAACCCCATCGTCGCCTGATCATGACTTGGTCAGGAAGAGGAAATCAGGGTTTCTCCCGCTGGAGGTCGAGACTCGGGTCCTCTGCCAATGGCAAGATGACAAATTCCACCCTGTCAATATCATTGAGTGTCACAAGCTACCTAATGGAACCACCAATGACTATGAGTATTATGTCCTTTACATCGAATTCAATCGATGACTTGATGAATGGGTGAAGCTTGAACAACTTGAACTGGACTTTGTAGAGACTGATGCAGATGAGAAGGTCAATGACAAGGCACAAAGCTTGAAAATGACCCGCCATCAAAAAAATAAAGATAGATGAAACTCATGTGGAGGTTAATGAAGAGATTGATGTTTCCATCCTTCGTGAGCATTATGAATATGGCGATGAGTATTAGTAATAACATCGATGGTGGAGATGGCCGAGGCGACAATATTAAGGGAAGAATCAGTAATAAAACTGTCCACGAGAAAAGGAACAATACTTTTAATTCTCCCTGCATTTTTAACTCATCTCAACCACATGCTTTGCCTTGCCTTGGATTGGATTGTCTTCCTCCAAAATCTCCACAGAAAATCTAAGCTTTATGACAAATTTCCGAAAATCCACAAAATCAAGGCAAGGATATTGCACACCAATTAACTGCTATTTCTAATAACATCTCGATACGAAGCTACTGATAAAAAATAAAATAAATTATATCTAAAATACACCTTTTATACATAGTAAACCTGTGGTATTTGTATTGTAGCTATAACAATCCAAGTGAAAAATCAATTAATTACTCTATTTTAAAATAAAAATTTCCATCAATAGAATTAGTTTCTTGAGTTTTTTTTTAATAGTTCCATAAAAAACAATCCAATTAGTAGGACCGTAGTGGGTGTAGGTTTCATAATTTGGTTTGTGTATAGCCTAATCATTAAGCGTAGTGAAAAAAAAAATAGAAACAAAACAATTAAACATAATAAAACCATTAAAAAAATTACTATAAAAATTTGAAAACAAACTATAACAATCAAAATTAGAAAAATCAAAACATCACAAAATACATAAAAATTATAAAACTGCCAAATCGCAAATGGACTTTTCAACAAATTTCTGAAAACAATGCCAACACATGCATTTATGCTTGAACACTAATTTGTTTTCTTGAATTCACTTTGACATAAATTGGGAGAAGCATCTAATGTGCAACAACAACAGGTAACAACGTCTTTTCTTTTTCCGCGTTCGTACTTCTTTCTCCATGATTATGTTTTTTGAACTTCTCACAAGTTTTCATGTAGGAATTGGTACTAATCTTTTTCAGGTTTACAGTTGGTCACATCACATGATGAAGTGATTTTCAAGAATCACAAACTCTTTCTGTGAAACATACCTTGTTGGACACTTTGAAGGAGCTGATTTTGATACATCTCATGATGTTTGCAGTTACACAAGAAACCGTTCATAAACCCATTTGTGTCATGAATACCCGCATTTCTCCTTCGAAGTTTCTTTGTCATCCATGCTGGAGTCCACTATTTCATTTCCTTATCGGTCCTGGATTCACACATGCCTATATTTCTGAGTTGCATACATCTCTTTCCTATTTTCCATTGATTTTACCTTGAAAATAAAACCATTTAGTTCCCTTTTTGATGACTACACTACTCTGATTTATTTTTCATACATACTATTGCTACCGAAATATTTTCATCTATAGTCATACCATTCATTTTGTAAAAACTCACATTGACTGATGTGGGATTCCTTAAGGCACACCTTTCAACAAGTCTTGCCCCATCGACCTCAACACCTTATCTGGGATATAGACTAGAGTCCATTTGAGTACCTAGAGGCTTGCATGCCTTAATGGAAAGTTGTCTTGCTGACAATCATGGGAATACATCAATGTCCCTTGATTGTCAGATCTTGCAAGTGGCTCGACATCATCTCATTCATTCACACTTCGCAAGATGTACTTGGGTACCTTGGAACTCATTGATATCAATGATGAGTTTCCTCGCATTGATTAATGACAGTCATCAATGGTCGGTAATCCAATGACTTCTCTTCATGTTCGACATCAACACATTCATTCGCATGACTAGAATTGCACAATCAAGTTTAGTAGCGGGTGAAGACTATACACTTTTCCATGACTCCTCAGCAGTTACAACAGTATGACTTCGGCTATATGAGATTACTACATTTCCACTTTCATTCTTTCTCTTTTCCATAATTCATCAGCAACAGTTCAGATTCCTCCATGTCACATTCTCTGATCCAGTAGTTACAATATTCGAATCTATAGTAGAATTCGCCTTTCACATGATCATGCAGTAGTGACATCTTCCATGCTCTAGCAKCCGCATCAACCATATTCCTATTGCATATTTCATCAACATTTTGGGTAAGTGGAGGTATGTTGTTTTCTACTCTTTAATCATGCAATTCCTTACATGCTAGAGTGAATGAATTTGGAAAAATCCCTCACCCTGCTCCCTTTCCTTTTCACTTCTATGACTCATGCCACGTTGCATGAGGACATGCAACCAATTCAGTTTGGGGGGGGGGGACTATATTCTCTATCATCACTCCATTTTCCCACCACCATTCCATTTTTCATCTCATTTACCATTTACCAACATTTTTTTTCTTCCAACGATACTCTGTTGCACATTGTTTCATAAGCATTGATTTACATATTGGCATGATTCACAAATTTGTAAAAAGGCCTTTCTTATACTCAGTGATGTATTCTTATTCCAGCAAGAAAATGGGTAAATTATTATCATAACAACAACAGAACAAATAACGAAATGAATGTTGTTTACACAAGAACCAACATTTTATTATCATAACAACACCAGAACAAATAATGAAATGAATGTTGTTTACACAAGAACCAACATTTTATTAACATAACAACAAGAGAAAAAATAACAAAATGAATGTTGTTTACACAAGAACCAACATTCTCTATACTCATGGTTGTCACACAAGAACCAACCATAAGGAAATTTCAGTTGTTACTCATGTAAATCCCATCCTGGAAATATTCATTGTCATCAATCAAAGCCAAAATTCAGATGCCAAAATTTCTTGAGAAGACCCATTCATGGTTGCATGAGGACATGCATCAAGTTCAGTTGGGGGGTATGTTGGGACTTAGAAATTTCGTATTTCCATCTACCTTTCCCTTCATCAGTCTTCACATTTCATCGCCCCATTAACCTTTCATGATACCATTTTCATAATTAAATATGTGTTAAACCTTATTATTTTCCAAATCATTTATTTAGTATTAAAAGGGAATTTGTGATTAAATATTAGAAAATTGACATGTTTTCATATATATCTCAAAAATGTGTGAGCTTTATCATGTGTAGGGATATGTGAAGGATTAATTCAAAAGACTTCTCAAATACTTCCTCCACCATTTCAATATTTGAGAAGATAATTCAATCCTAATCCAAGGAGAAGATCATGGAAATTTAGTTGTCATATATTATCCAAGATATATGAGAGATATGTGTGAGGATTTGAAGGGATTGTATTTTGTAATAAAGGGAAATGGTTTGAGATAAAAGTGGATCTATAATTATGAGATGTTTATCTCCTTTTCAAAGATCTCATGTATAAAAGAGAGTGCCTTCTCTTCATGAGGAGGAGAGAATCAATATTATGTGAAGGATGAGAATCTTTATTATGTAGATTGAGAAAGAGGATTCATTATGTAGATTAAGGGAATTGTTATGAGATAGGTTCTTGAGGAGAATTGTTATGATGTAGATTGGATTCATGAAGAGACTCCTTTTGTAAACCTACCTGTTGAAGATTAATGCAAGTTTGGATTCAGTGATTTTGTCTCTCTTCGAAGTTATCATCTATAACGACCCTGCTTAAATAGATGTATAGGATTATTAATTATAATTAATTTAATAATCTGATTGTCCTAATATGTTAGTTAAACAATAATTATTTCTTAATAACATTAACTAATTAATTATTACTAATTATTTGTTCATATATGTCAATGATTAATTAATTATTAATTGACTCATTAATCATTTGAGTAAAGAATTAAAGAAGTTAATAATTTAATGAATTAAAGACTTACGTATACGAGGGGGGGGGGGGNGGGATAAGATAATAAATATGGGGATAATATATTAAATATAGGGATAATATAATAAATAAGGGGATAAGGTAATAAAGGAGGAATAAGGAAATTAATAGGGGGAAAGAGATTCGGTGAAGGAGGATATGACAGGGAAAGAGGCATATGGAAAGGTATTATGTGGAGAGGGGTAAGGAAGAATCAGGGGGAGGAGAGACTGTAGTTCTGGTTATGTTTGGATTTTCTGGTTCTGTTGTTGGGTTTTGCTGTTTTTTGGGGAACCATTTCAGGGGGCACCGAGTTGTTGGGGGTTTTGGGCACGGGGGATAGGATTCCTTTCAGTTTCCTAGAGCTAGGGAGACAGACAGGCTGCTCCTAGCTGGCTGGGAGGTTAGTCGGTTTGGGCAGAGTTGGTCAGTGCATCAGGCTAGGCAAGGAAACAGTAAGGTAGAAGGGAAAGGAAAACCATATCGATGGGAATTAACATCAAAAGCAGGTATTTTATTATGAATTGCCGAGTTATTTTTATGCTGTAGATAGATTTTAATTTCTGCAGAATATTTATGCTTATATGATGTGAATGAATAATTTACATATGAGTAGGGAATTATATGTTAAATTGTATTAAATTTTGTATTTAATTAAGTACGGTCCCTACATCATCTGTTGATATAAAGCTTCCATGTTGGCATTGGCAAGGGCCACCGATCCAGCTTGGTAAGCTTATTGTAAATTGTTAGCTTAGATTTTGATTTCATGTATTTGTTATTTTGATTTCATGTTATTTTGTTTGATTTCACTATTCGAATGTGTTTCAAAGTGTGGTAATGCAAGAACGGTTGGATCTCCATATTTCACCATACATGAGCTTTAATGGAGCATCCCACTTGTTAGTTTAGTTTCTCCAGGAGATAGAATCAAAGTTCATCTTTTCTTTTCATCAGCCATCAATGAACATGTCCATCACCTAAGCAAGATATTTTGTTTGTTTATGAGTTTTTCTTTCCATCTTTCGAATTGAGTGACCATTGTTATTTTTAAGAGTGTGTTGGTTTCTAAATGGTTTTCTTATCTAATCTATACTAAACAGACATAGGAACCTATCTGTTATCGGTGCATATAGTGCATCAACTCTACTGATTATGAATCCTGGTTGATAATTTATGTTTGGTAATATATTATGCAAATAATTGCACCAACAACTTTATTGGTTTATGTATTATATAATATATTGTAAATATTTCCCTTTTAGAAGATTCCTAGTCCAATCTCAGGTATTCTATTCATGTGGATATTTATTCTAAATAGGCCTGGTCCTTCTCAGGAATTGTTTATATTTTTGCATGAAATTTGAAATCATAGGAGCACCACCTCTTAAAAAATACAAGGAGATATTATCCTCGTGAGGTCAACTCAAAGAATGTAAAATGGTATTTTATAGCAACATTTTTGGTGACTCCACTTGGAAGTTACATAAGATCAAAATCTTGATAACTCAAATAGACCCAAACCAACCCTAGCTGTAAATGGGACTTAGGATTCAAGAAAGTGTTTTTCACCAACTCTTAGTGTTAAGAACCAAACATCAATATAGCATAGAAAAACTTCAGGAAAGGTACTCAACGCCTTGAAAAAGAGATAATTTCAGATAATAAGCCTCTTCGAGGGGG
>ML794626.1:86261-98295 GCA_009831015.1 Picea engelmannii
TGGGAGTATTTTTTTTTAAATATCTACAACATAGTCGCTATTGCGACATCTTGGAGTGTCTCTCCCATAGAAACCATGTCGGAGATGATACCTCTTAACGTCCCTCTTCCCACGTTCTAGACGTCTATCTTGACACCTTCAAGACATCAGTCTTGCCACATTCAAGACGTCTCTCTTCCCACGTTCAAGATGTCGGTCTTGCCACGTTTTAGACATCTCTTTTGCCATGTTCCATACGTCTCTCTTGCCACGTTTCAGAAGTCTCTCTTGCCATGTTCAAGACGTCGGTCTTGCCATGTTTTAGGCGTCTCTCTTGCCATGTTTCAATGTCTCTCTTGCCACGTTCCAGACTTCTCTCTTGCCACGTTTCATATGTCTCTCTTGCCACGTTCAAGACGTCGGTCTTGCCATGTTTTAGACGTCTCTCTTGCCATGTTTCATATGTCTTTCTTGCCACATTCAAGACGTCGGTCTTGCCACGTTTTAGATGTCTCTCTTGCCACGTTCCGGACATCTCTCTTCCCACGTTCAAGATGTCGGGCTTGCCACCTCTAAGACGTCGCAATAACGATGAAATCTATGTCGTCGAAAAAGAGATGTCATGTGAAACGACGTTTGAGGGGGTCTGTTGTTTTTTGTTCTCTCGACAATATAAAGTGGCAATTGTGTCGAACACGCTGTCGGAATTTCACCCAAATGTACTAGTGAGAGCACAAGCTTTGATCAAAATATCGACTTGCTTGGACATAAAAGGCCAATAGAAGTGGTGTTGAAGGTATAGGAGTGTTTTGGCATTCCCTAAGTGACCACCACAGGAGTAAGCATGCATTTATCTGATGAGAATCAAATGATCCCCTAATTGCGGAATGCATAGTTGATTGAGACGATATATCCATCTTACTTAAATGGCGTAATCTAGAATTGGTGTTTCATTGATAACTATGGGTTGTTGTAATGATGAATATATCTTTTAAAATTAGGATCTTATTCATACATGTATTTCCAACTGTCATAGGTTACACATCGAACTTTTGATATATTCGTCACTTTTGTTGGTGGTCTACTTAATAAATCAACCATCTTATTCACAATTCCCATTTTATATTTAATAACCAAGTGAAATTGTTGGATATATGATGCCCACTTGAGATGTCTCAGTTCCTATATGTTACTATGTGAGTTGATGAATATGAGTGGATGATTATCCATGTTTAGGATGGTCTCTTTTCTGAGAATAGAGTGGTGCCATTTCTTCAGTGCTTGGACCAAGCTATAAAATTCTTTGTCATAATTATTGTAGTTGATATTTTTGTCCCATAGTGTCTCTGAATGGTATGCCATAGGGTAACCTCCTTGTTTAAGAACAACACCAATCACAAATTGAGAAGCATCTGAATCAATTTTGAATGGTTGGACCAAGTCTGGAAAGAAGAGGATCTGTGCAGAGCATAAGGCTTGCTTCAATTTATCACAATGGTGTTGGGCATCAGGATACCATATAAACTTTCCCTTGTTTGTTAATTGATGCAATGGACGAGCCAACTGTGTGAAATGGTAGACAAATTTGTGGTAGAAATCGATACCTCCCATAAATATTTTAAGAAGATGGGTAGATGATGGCACTGGCCATGCAAATATTGATTACACCCACGTTGTATCTGGGAGTACACTTGTAGATTCCATAATGAATCCTAAATATTGCACTAACCTTTGTGAAAAATAGGACCTTTTCTCTTTCACTTGCAGTTGATGTTGTCTAAGCAATGCCAATAATGTTTTCACATGTTGCATGTGTTCCTCCCATGAGTTGTTGAAAACCAAAATATCATCAAGATAAATAACGAAAAACTTACCGAGATGTGGCAGGAAAATGTCATTGATGAGCCACATGAATGTGTATGGTGCATTGGTCAATCTAAAAGGTATGACCAACCATTCATAAATACCAAAATTAGTCTTGAAAGGTGCTTTCAAGATATGATTTGGTTGCATGCGTACTTGATGGTATTAAGAATTCAGATCCATATTTTGAATAAAGAATCCCCTTGCACATGGTCGAGGAGATCTTTGATCCTGGGTAGTGGATATCAATTTTTAATGGTGGATTTGTTGAGGGCTTGGTAATCAGAAAAAGATGTCATTTTGAACTATCTTTCTTAGGAATAATGAAGTTTGGAGAGGCATAAGGGGAAGAGGAAGGTTGAATATGGCTAGATTCCAGGAGTTGACCATTTTTTATTTATATTTTGGTGGTCTCCTTGGGAGACAGGATATAGGTGGGTGCGTTGTATAGAGATGCACCCGATATGAGATTGATGGAATGTGGAATTTGTGGGTATGGTGGGATTCCGGTGGGTGGGTGAAACACATCTAAAAATTCATGGAGTAGTGTAAAAACCTTGGGGGGGGAAGTCTTTGTAAGGTTATTAGTTTTGAGAGGTCGGATTAAACACAGTGAGGCCTTGTGGGTATTAATGACATGGTGAGTGGTTTTGGTATCAATTCACGGTGGTGGTGAGGTTACAACTGAGGAAGTAAGTACATAGGTGCACCTAGCGTACTCAATATGGTACCAATGAATTTTAGCATGATGCATTTCTTGTTGGTCTTATTGGTAAGGAAGACCGAGAAGGATATCAACACAATCTAATGGGGAGACATCGCAGGTCACAGTGTCACGAAAAGGACCAATGGTGAAAGTGACAACGCAATATATAGCAATCGTAATGCAAGGACCTCCCTTTTGTACCAATCCAATCTCATAAGGATCGGGGTTTGGGGTTATGAGGAGTTGAAGATGTTGGAATAAATCTTGTGAAATGAGATTATTTTGAATTCCATTGTCGAGAATGACAGTGGCTAGTTCAACTTTTATTTGGCAGTTGTGATTGAAGAGGGGAATGTTAGGGAGACTTGAATCTGGTTTGGTCATGAGAATGAGAAAGGGGTCAGATTTGGTGAGTTTGTCGAGGGAAATGGTCTCTCAGAGTTTAGTTAAATCTGTTGAATTGACCTCTGCCATCAAGGTCCTAGTGTTGTGGATGTTCTTAAGCGCACAAAAGTTTACAGAATGGTGGAAGTTGGTTTTGTGAAAGGTACACTAGACTAATGTTTTTGATGTGGAGGAAGAGGCTAAGTGAGGCTGCGGTTGGGGATTTGGTGGAGAAGCATTGGAGGTGTGATAAGTGGGGAATTTGGTGCGAGGATATACCTTTCGTTCTACGACCAAGGCTAGTAAGTAAGCCTTTTCCAAATAAGGATTGCAAAAAATATCTAATTCATGCTGGAAAGGTAACACTAAACCATAATTGAACTTGATGATTAATACCTCGTCTGGTTCACTGACATCTTGTTGGATGCACAGCTTGTAGAAGACATCGATGTAGCCTTGAACCCACTGATTGGAAAACTAACAGAGTTGTAACCACTTTGTGAGTAAATTCTGAAGGTATCTTAGAGGGTGTAATCATTCTCATAATTCTTGAAAGAATGTATCCCATGAATTAGTGCGGCCATTTGTTGGGGATGATAGAGTACCGAGATCGATGATCAATTCTGTGTTGTCCAAGTCTATGTCCCACCAAGTTTGAGTGATTCCTTCTAGTTTCAGACTGTCTATTTTCAATTTGGTGGCCTCTTCCATATTAAGAAAGGTCTTGAAATAAGTGGAGAGGCTATAGATCCTAGAATTAGTTGTCTTACCATTCATTGGGATGGAAAATTTAGGTAATTGAAAGTGGGTGTCCAACTGCATGGTCGTTGGAGGTATTCGTTATTGGATTCGAAGCATATCTTGGAGATCCAGATCCAATTCTTCCACTGGACTTGATGTGTCTACATTGGATTCCTCACTGGAGGCTTCTTGTTGAGGCAACATGGTCAAAAACTCTGAATAGACCTTGAGGAGGTTGTGGGAGTATCCCTAAAAAGGGTGAAACTAATTCTATGAGAAAAAGTGTGAGATTAAGTATGAAGACCCAAATTGTATATATATATATATTAAACCAGGTGGATGATGCTCTTGGTCCTAAGGACAAAACTTTCTCTGATACCAATTGCTCTGACTTGTGAAGGGAGATCTTCCTGTGAGGGCATCTTCTACAATAGATGCTTGAATTTTTCTGAAGGGCATGTTGCTAGATCTGAGTGAGGGAGGAACTCAGATATTAATAATCAACTTGTAGAGAATGGTGCAACATAAAAATAAAAAGGAAAACATTGCTACAGGAGGTTGACTCCTTTCCTAGTGTTTTTACGCTATCCACCCACAAATTGAGATATGCGACTTGATCATATGTGCAACAATGAAAAATAAGAGATGTGAACCAGTTCCTTTGGTTCACATTCTCTCTCTCTAAAACTTTCTTATAGGAAAATGAAAACACCAACACTCACTAACAACAAAACAAAAACACCAGATCACATTCCCCTCTCTCTCACTCATCTCCGCAAAACAAAATTCGAAAAACTATACAAAATAAGAAAAGATAATGCAGGATTCACAAAACTTCATCAATCATATTAGAGGATTCTATCTCTTCTTAAACAATCAAGGCGATATTCTACAAATGGTAAATGTTGCTTTATTCTTATGCATTTCTCTATGCAATCAGATTGGCAAGAGAAATTTCCTACAATGTTTACTGAAACAACTAACTATTAATTAAAATACACATCTCCATTATTTACTTAGACTCGAGAATTCTTTATTACAATAAAGGACTCACTGACACTGACAATGATAGAAAAACTAACATAACATTACTTCTACTTCTCTCCTTCTTGTTGTAGATGAATTGTACTATGTTGTCCTCTATCTAAGGAAGGTTGACATCCTTCCTTATTGGTCCAATCCCTCTTTAATCCATATGACTTCCAGCATCAAAATACATTTCATTTCAAGAGAATTTTCAATCTTTTAGTAACTGAAAATATTACCTACAAGTTTTTGAAAATGATGAACAATTGACCAATTTTGTTGTCGATTCAAATAATTAGTCTGAAATGATGGATAATCAAAATCATGCATATATCTCAAAATTTTGTATTTGGTTTGAATATCTTTTTGCAAGAGATGATAAAAAAGAGATTCATGATACAAAGGAGGATACCTCTATTAGAAAAACTACAAGAAATGAAAAGGATAAACACTGGAACACATGACTTTCCTAAGTATGTAAATCTTGGCACCTATTGTACAAAGCAAGAAATTGATGAATATAAATCCATGTTTAAAGAGTTTTTTGATTTTTTAACTTTTACTTACAATGATCTAAAATAATATGACAAGTCCATTTTTTAACACATCATACCACTTAAAGATTGATCAATGTTTGTCATGCAAAAGATAAGAATAATCAATTCCAATATGAAGCCTTTAGAAAGGATTGAATTGGAAAAACTAAAGAACTTTGGAATAATGTTTCCAATACAAAATTTAGAGTGGTTGTCTAATGCAATAATAGTCAAAAACAAAAGTGAAGAAATTCACCTCTATGTCAATCCACTCCCCAATATGGAGGTGTTATTACAACAATTTGGTAGAGGAATTATCCAAGGGCCATCCCTCATATAAAAAATGATCCAAAAACAAAACAATAAACAAATAAAATAACGTAAATAGCTCAAATGAATATAAATATTCAAGAGTGCAGAATGAACTAATGATATTAGGAAGAGTTAAAAATTTTGTTCCTGAAAATCAAAATCCAAGAATTCCTATTTGGAATAGATAAGAAATCCTATGCAAAAGAAAATAATGAGACATTTTAGAGATTATATAAATTAATAAGACAATTAAATGGCACCTATAATGCCAAACCCTAATTTTGTGGTGTTGGAAGAAATTTTTGAAGATCTTTTTTTTATAGTTTTGATCAAGACGTCATTGTCATTCAAGATGAAATTATTGAATCAGTTCAGACAGGTAAAGGTGAATCATCCTTTTACATTTTCAATGAACAAAAATATCCCAATATTTCACAAGGAAATGTTGTACAAACAAGAGAACAAGTAAAGATAAAAAGAAAAGAAAAGAAAAAAAAATCAAATCCTGTAGAGACAATAAAGATAAAAATGGTTGCTAATTAGGAAAAGAATCCACCAAAGATTACCTATAATGTGATTTATGATTTAACCAAGTTAATAATTACGTTTCATTTCATGGAAGTGGTTAAAATTACACAATAGAGGGAGAACATTTTGAAGATTGTTGATAAACCAGGAAATATAATATAAGTTCTTACAAATTCTAGGCAACAAAAAAATTATTCAGTAGTCAAGCCAAGGGGGGAAATTCCATTGTTTTATCTAACTATACAGAACCATGATGTTGTGTTGCATAATTTTTTGGTATATAGTGGAGCAACCAATAATATTATGTCCATATCAGTCATGAAGGAACTTGGACTGGGATGTACTAAAAAATATGATACTAGGGAAATCATTTATCCAATTTATTCAATAAAGGTCCCTGTTTACAGTGAGATTAAATATTTTTTTGTATGGATAATTACAATGGAACACATCAGAACAATCTTTACCATCATAGTGTTATATTTTCCTCTATCATATGGAGTTGTTTTAGGAAGATAATCATCTTATTTGATTGTACAATATATAATGAATGACATAATTTGCATGATGTTTCTGAACTAAGATGGAACAATGGTTATAGTTCCTATAGAATCTATAAATCACATTTCCTTCATAAATAAATAAAATGAATTAATGGAGAACTACATTGATTCATGGATTGGAAATTATGTTGTTCTTAGTCCAGAATAAGCCAACTCTTCAAAGAAAGAACAAGAGAATTCTTTTCAAAGATTCTGGAAGATGTCGATTGAGGGTTCCTGCTCCAAATCTAGAAATGGAGTAGGGGTTCTTTCCAAAAGTACTTGGTCAATTATTTATCCACATGTTATCAAAATGAATTTTAATTATACAAAAAATGAGGTAGAATATGAACCACTGATACAAGGGATGAATCCTTCATTGTAGATGAAAGGAGAGAATTTGGTAGTAACTGGTAACATTGAACTGATCATAAATCATTTTGAAAATAAATACAATATCAAGAAAGAAAGGATGAAGAATTATGAAAAAAGAGTAATTGAATTTATGGACTCTTTCAATTAATTTAATATATCTATCATCCCTAGACATAAAAATAATAAGGCCGAATCACTTGAGGTTGTTTCATCCTTGTTTAATCCAGATGATTCCGAGAATCCCAATAGATTCAATAAACATGAAGCATATAGAAAATACATGGCCAAAAAAATTCAACGATGAATTACAAATTCTATGACTCGACATAGAAATGGATGGCATGAAACCATATTCCCTACAAAACACCAATTATTATGTTTGGCCTATAGTAATGATCAATAACAATATCCCCCCATGGTTCTCTGTGAAGAATGAACATCTTATGTTGGATATTATAGTCCCTGGTAGAATACAAGTGAAGAATATGGATGTCTACCTACAACCATTGGTAGATGAATTGAAGGAATTATGGGAAGGGATACATGTATACGATGTATCAAGTGTAACATCCCACTTATGAAAGGACATGTTATTGACTTATTCTTTCAGGACACTTGCATTCAAGTGATCCAACTATAGAATATGGTTGTCTCTTTCACTTATTGATGCAGGAGCATTGCTCCACCTTAGCAACGTGCCAGCTAGACAATACATTCAAGCACATTCAAGGAGGGGAGAGGCGCCAACCCTTTCATTTTTCCCTCATTTTAAAATTTTAAAATTGTAATTAAATGTAATTAAATGAAATTAAATGTTTGTAACGATGGAAGAGCCATGTCAATGCCTTTGTGCTGGTAGGAGATGATGTCACATTTAATGGCTGACATGCTGATGAATATCTAGATCCGATTCATACTAGATAGCCATTGAATTAAATTCAATGTAATTAATGAGAGTAGGTAGCTTGGAGGGAGAGACTGAGAAGCCCCTCTTTTGTTAAAATATCTTGGTATAAAATTTAATTAGGAAGAATATGAAGTATGATGAGAATTTAAGAGAGGAGAGAGCCGATACTATGTTGCAGTCTGAGCTTTTGTAAACATTGTGAAAACATTCTAAGATTAATAAAAAGCAATTTTTCCTTCCCATGAGTTTTCTGTGTGTTTATGCAATTTAATTTTGTCTTTTATGTGTTTATGAATTAATGTCGTAGATTCATGAGATAGAAATCATCTGCAAGGATAGATAGAATTCTCTATTTGTGAGTTTATTGGAATTGTTTCTAGGTTCTTTACGCTATGCAAGGAGTGCACAACAGAGTATTGGAAGCTTTGTAGCTAGCGCAAGGAGTGTACATATAAATCTTGAACTGAGTCCAGGGGAGAACGTGCTAAGAGGGAACACAAGAGGAATTCACAGAGCCAAGAGGAGCCTGAAGGTTGTTGAATGTCACAGAGAAGAAACTGTGCAGAGAAAGCATAGAGAGATAGAGTCAATGAGAACTTTGTAGAGCTCTACTAAGTAGGCATCGAGAAAGTGAAAGTGTGCATAAGGATAACTCTTTGTCGAGTTCAAGGAGAAGAGTATCAAAGGAAAATACTCGCAGAGTTACTGAATACTCTGGAAAGCTCAGCAAGGAGTGCTTGAGTAGAAGTTTCCAAGAGGGCACATATATCCCTTCAAGGAATAAAGGGGAAGAGACATTTGAGGTTTGAGAAGTTGAAGCTCAAAGTGAAAAAAAGTTGTTTAACACTTTGAAGGAATAGTTGTGCAAGGAGTGCACCGGGCCAATACTCAGACGAAGTGTTGAAAGATAGCTAGTTGAAGGTCGTTCAAGCACAAGGAGTGTATGGAGGAGAGAACTTGTTTCAAGTTCATAAGCTCACGAGGATGAGCAGAGAACATGCTAGGAGGGCACTAGAATGTCTTTTGAAAGACACATAAGGGTATACTCCACTACTACATATTGAAAAATTTACGACAACCACTTGCGACGAAAGTACTCTTTCGTCGCAACATGCAATAGAAAAAGTTCATCTTTTCTAAATCTACCCCGTATTCGTCGCAATCTCGACACCTACAATTTGAATAAATTATTATGGTAAATGTTTGTCTCGTGAGCGATGCCTGTAGATTTTCCACCGCTCTTGTGAAGAACGTTGACCATAATAATATAGTCAAAATTTACTGTTGAAAATGACCTAAAATAAATAGGTGGAAAAAAAAATATTTTTAGGTCACTATTGTCGCAATTGCGACGATAGTGACCTAAAATTGGCCTATAAATATTTGATGATTTAAATATGTTGCGACAATCTTGCTATAACAACGATGGTTCCGAAGGGTATTTTTGTGCAGAAAAATGTCACGAAATGTTGTTAGAAGTGGGGAAAAAAGTAAAGCGGGTGAAAAGGGTGATGATAGATGTTATTTCCCTTGTAAAAAATGTTGCCTCAGACATCCCGTAATAATTTTAATAGCAACAACTACAAAACATTGTAGGAAATATGGTCACATTGATGGCGGATCGAATGAATATCATCCCGTGGTAATTAGCTATATATTCATTATCTTTTTTTATTTTGTCAATTTTATATAAAATTATATATATGTATATATATTGTTTGAATGTTTGTTATAGTTGTTAGTAGCATTTCTTGTTCGGGGCGCAAGGGGCCTTCTAGTCAGCGAGCTGCATGAGGAGCACCCAAGAACAATGCAGAAAGCCTCATTTCAACCCACCCAAAAAAGTGAGTGGGTAAAGTTTTGTCTTCAGCGGCCGAGATCCATCTACAAAGCTGATCGACGACCATCGAGATTTCAGAGCTTCCAAGTCACCCGGGATTTAGTGCAAGATCTAGCTGCGTCAGTTTTCAGTAATCGCAAATTCGAATGGTGAAGGTTTCATGTCACTTTGTATCGTGAAGTCCCGAACCCCGAAGCGTCGAAAGTGCCCAGGAGCTGGGACCCACAGCAGTGTTGGGTGAATTTGGGACCGTCTGTTTTCAAGGACGCGTGGCGCCCAATTGAGCTCTCCCGACAGTTCGTTCATCGCGATTTTGAAGAGGAAAGGTCATGTTCCTTTCTCACCTGCGATCCCTAAAGCACCGACAGTGCTTTGAAATTAAACTCAGGATCACAGCCCATGGTCACCAGGGAGGAAAGGAGTTGTGCCTAAAGGGGCCAAAGGTGTTGGGTTTGATCACCAAAGGGATCATCATGGTCTCCAGGCGCCGACTGGTGAGACCTCGATCCTGGTTTTCACTCAAAATAAATGAAGATATTATCGAGTGGTTGAGACCTCCTGTTGTTCATTAAGTTTGGGGTATGGAGGGCTTGGCGAGCAGTCTTCTCGAGAGGGTCCTGTGTCCCCAATTTTTCAGAGAGAGGCCATGCTGAACCCTCGGCCGGATGGAGAAGGTCTGCACATTTTAGCCCGGAGCTTAATGACCCAACTACTCCTCTTACAGGGGCCATACACAGATGAGGTGGGGTCCAACAATGATTACTCGTCCCATTTTTGGCTGAAGGGACACGAAGCCTGGAAGGACTGAACAGGTCACCGCTGGGCGAATTTTCTGAGTATATAAACTCAGTAATTGTATTTTTGTAGAAATGGATGGTTGAGAAAGACTCCCAGTTGTAAAAAATTTAATGAAGAATTGTGTTCTGGTTATTTCGAGACTCTTGAGACTTCTTGCCTAATGAATGTCAGTTTCTTTCATGTCTTTGTATATATTGTATTAGAGAAGATCAGAATTGGAGGATCCAGTCGAGTTGTGACTGTTATAGGATGATGTATGTTGGATCACTATAATAGTTGTGTTGTTCTAAACAGTCCCTGTGAACTTCTCAGCACTGAACGACTTGGAATTGGAGGATCCAGTCAAGTCTTCCCTTCAGTTTCTTGAAGCCCTGAACCAAGCGGATCTTGTATTCATAGTTTTTCCTGTATGAGCTATCGAAAGGCCTATTGCCTGAGATAATTTGTCCATTCTTCTCCCAAGTCTTCTACCTTCCCATATTTAAATCAATTTCCTGACTAAAGTTGGGTCAAGACCTCCTTTGTTCCTTGTTATCAGATACAGTTCCTATTTTGAAGTGATACCTGTTCGAGTCTCTCCACATTTGATCACCCATATATCAAACCGTGACATAAAAACTGATGGGCGTTGGGCTCTGCTTCTGCAAGCAATCCAGGAGCGAATTCCAACACTAACATTTCTGGCGCCATTGCCGGGGACGAAATTGAAGATTTTCCCTGGGTAGAATGACATTGAGCCTTTGAATCCGAAGGTGCATCGGATTATCAGAGCCTTTGAAGATTTCTAATATGCACTTGGCGACTCCATCGTGACAACTCCACTGTGGCGGACCTACCCTATTAATTGTGGCTTTCAGAGGTAGGCATACGTGGTCTCATCCACAGCTGCCTCTAGCTACACCTGAAACAGATCTAGAAGCGGTGCTTAGTAAGGGAAAGGCCTCTGAAGAAGAAGCGTCCATCACCGAACTAGGTAATCCACCATACCCTTCTGTGGGAGCTCCTTTTTCTCCTCCTCAGTTTCCCGACAGGCCTGTTTCTGCAGTTTCCCGTTTCCTGAATTTTGGGAGTGTTCCTGTCGAGTTATCCTCTCCTGGTCTAGGACCGGAGGGTCAAGACCTTGTCACTCCCCTCTCCCCTGAAGTTGTACCCTGGCGTAGACCCAGGACTGTAGAATATTTCCCTACGCCTAGTTTAACCACTCCTATGAAAAGAGGAGCACCCACTGACTCGAGCTCGTTAGCCTTCTCCTTAAATCCCCTCTTGTTTCCCACTCCACTTCAAGACTCATTCTCAGTAACCCCTTTGCGAACTCCTTCTCCTCCACCTAATATTCCTATGGTTGGTGCTAATCTCCCTCTGAATAGAATGGATGCCATAGTTGCTGCTAGGTATGCTCCCTTGATCTTACCTCATCCCATGAATCCTTTCCCTGCTGGAGATTACTTGAAATATATGCCCAAGTTCACCGGGGAAGGGGACATAACTGCGGAAGAA
>ML794626.1:134542-147833 GCA_009831015.1 Picea engelmannii
TTTAATCATGGCCTATTAAAGCAATAATATTTTTTCAAGGCCTAATTCCTTGGATTTATCCCCCAAACATGGTTAAATCCTTCATAGCCATCTTTGATACACAAAATATTATAACAATACCCATATCTCACTCAAAGGTTCATGATTCCCTATAGACAACATGTTATATGGTTTAGGGCATTGATTATGTCCCTTAATCCCTAAAGGATTCATAAATGAACCAAGGGCCTTATTTTCTGTAATGTCCCCACTTTGGGACATCATCATAGGGCAAAGATTTATGATGACCAGAGTAGCCAGATGGATGCTAGAGAGAGTACAGGGGTATTTGAGAGGCATTGTGGGATCCATCTTGCATTGATGATCATATTCCATCATTATGAGCCATTCCACACAGGTTGGCTTTGGTTTCATTGCATTCCGACGATTTCGATGATTTTGACTATTTCGAGCTATAAGTCAATGGAATTCACTGAAGAGGTCATTTTGGGCACATTACTTGGAGGAACCTCTCAGTGTAATAGCTCATTGGAATCGAGAGGAGAAACACTACAGGATGGGATGGCTAGAAGTGACTTTCAGTGGCTAGGGAAGCCACAAGGAGAGATAAGGAGCTTCTCAAAGGTAAAAAGGTTAATTAATTAATTAAAGTGATTTAATTAATTAATTAAATATTAATAAAATGAAAGTCACTTTGGAGGGACAAGGTGAGCCAAAAAGTGTAAAGGAAAGGCAAGGGCCTCTTCTCATTCATTCGTGTATGATCCTATTTTGATTTCTATCTTCTACCTAGTGAGCCCAACACTGGGGGTTTTTAGGGTTTTGACTTAACAAACCCTAGAGGACGATTCAGTGGTGAAAGATTTCAGCTAGCTTGTTCCAAGCTTGGTCTCGGAGATACAATACTCTCCCACACCATTCTAGTTATATCTACATCAGTGCAGGAGGTTCTACACAGCCACAGGCACATGAAGAGGAGGAGGGCGCACCATTGGGGGTTTCCAGCAAGGGTGGCGCACCATCCTTGGAGAGAGATTTGTTGTAGGAGTTTGGCAAGGCCATTGAGCATTCTATCACTTGATTTTTCATTACAGGGCCTTGGACATCATATCTATTTCTTTCCGATATAGTTTTATGGCTCAGATTATTTCTTGAGCAGTGGGGTGAATTGAAGAGAAGGAGGGTGTTTTTGAGATCCAAATCTAGTCCGTTTGGAGGGCTTACACTTCAGATATGACCTTTAGACTTCACCTAGTGACTTGCAGTGTCTTGATCTATATTTTTGGAGAGTTTCAGATCATTTGGAGGCCTCCTTCAGTAGGGATGAATTATCTAGGGCCTCAGTCATCCAAGAGGGCCAACCATTCAGTGGGGGATTTCAGATCTATAGAGATTGAGAGTGATCTTGGAGATTCGGGCACCTGGGTTGTTCTTACCATCACCTGATCTATCAGTTGGCATGTTTCTTAGGGTGATTGGACACTTTTGGCAGTAGGGTTGAGTTTGAGGGTTTCATCCTTCTATTGGAGTGTGGAATTCTTCAGCTAGAGAGTTTGGCATTCAGATCTGCTTGTATTGATCTCATTTCTTATTCAGCCTTTGGAGGCATATTTTGTGTTAGCGGAAGCATTTGTATCAGCTCTTATATATTGTCTATCTTCTTGGCCATCTGTTGAGCATTCTAGATCGACATCTTCATTGTAGCAGGTTTCTCTATTTTATGAATAAAGAAGAATTGAGATGTTTTGGCTTGTCTATCTTATTTCATATGGTTGAGGTATGTTCCATGGTTATCTCTTTCTATTATTTGTTGCATACACACATATAAAGACATCTAAAAATTAGATCAACAAAGTGTTTGACGAAATACCTCACTCAGAAAAAGTTTTGAAAAGACACCAAAATAGTGATGATCCTTGCATAATGGCTTGGGATCATTACAGTGGTATCAAATCTTAAATCTTGCAAACGTGGGGGGTCTTCCATAGGGATAAATGGATAGTTGGAAAGAAGTGGATAAGATAGCCTTTGAGATACCATGGTTGGATATCCTGTATGACGGCCTTAGCAAGGAAACTAAGGCTACAATAACCTTCCTACAATATGCACCCTTTAGAAATCCTCATTGGAGCAAATGGGATATTTTACAGGGGATGATCATAGCAGATGAAAAGAAAAAAGAAGCAGCTATATGGTGGGAAGAACAGAGAAACCCCATGCCCAGTAGGAGCATGCAACCTTGCCATAGTTGCAAGGGGATGTGGGAACTCGATCATAGGTACAGGGGTAAAGATCAGGAGCGCATTATTGAGGCATGTCATGACAGTGAGGGTGAGGTGTGTGAGGATGGAGCGATAGATGTGGATTCAGAGAAGTTGGATGATGACAGTGACTCTTGCACAGAGGCTAGTGATAGTGACTCTACCTCAGAGGATAGTGATGATGACTCTTGCACAAAGGCTAGTGATGCTTGCACGCTTGAGGAGGAGGATGACCCTTGTGTAGTGGATAGGAAGCTGGATGGACAGGACGATAGCCCCAATGTCTCAGCAGACACATCACATACCATTGATGACCTTACGCCTCAGCAGAGTGGTGACACTAGTGAGGAGTCACACGTGTTAGCACCTAGAGATGATGAGGTTCCTATGGGGGCCATGACACATATGACACATGTTCAGACACCCATGATAGCCACGTCAAATGAGGAGATCAGTGGCACGTCAGGTATGATGGATGAGCCTAGTGTGAGGGATGCACACCATGGACAAGTAGACCCACATATCTTGGAGGAGGTACAGGACGTACATGTAGTTGACCCCACACATATAGTTCAGTCAGAGGAGATGGAGTCACAACTATTGGAGACTCCAGTGGTTGAGCAGATGGCAGAGGTTGACAGGTGGATGGAGCACTTACTTCCAGGATCAGATTGCATGGATGAGGATGCACTCTTTGGCAATCAGGATGACGATAGCACGTGTCTGGATATAGCTATATGGGATCTAGGCACAGATGATAGTAGTAGGGTGAGTTCATAGGAGGATACAACTTTTCATATAGGATACAGTGTGAGTCAGGGGGAGATGGCATCTAGTGATGGGATGCAGTGGCATACATGAGTACCTAGTGGCATAGTAGACAGCAGGCAGTTCATCACTTTATCTTCTGCAAAGAGTGTTGTTAGTGATGGCACTAGCAGTGAGAGGCATGAGGGTCTACCTCAGCATGACTATGATCAGAAGTCACACCACTTAGCAACACAGTTGGGAGTTAGTGAGGCTATGATCAGGGTATCCACTAGACATATTGATGAAATGCATGTAGTGATGGAAGATTATGGTTGGAGAGCATCGGTGGCACAGGGTAGCTCAGATGGAGGATTTTCCATGGATAATTTTCACTCTCTCCGGGAGAGAGTTTCTATGATGAGTACTGACTACCAGCAGTTGTTGATAGACAGAGACTACCTACTAGGGATTGGCGAGTTGTATCATAGGGCCCTGAGGGGGCAGGAGCTGGAGGTAGACCGACTCATTCAGGAGTTGGAGAGCACTCAAGGATTCTTGAGAGGCACACAGACCGCCTTTCAAGAATCAGAGTCTATATCAGATGGGTTTCTTGAGGAGATTCATTAGAGATCCACTTCGTCTATCTTAGTGGAAAATTAGATGTATCAGTTAGTCACATTGACAGAGGATGTTGATGATCTAGCAAAGGAGCACCAGTCGATGGGGGACACTTCCATTTGTGTCTTGGGAGTGGTTTATCTCCATATAGAGATTGATCCAGCTAAACGCAGAGGATCTGTGATGCAGCATGAGTTTGCAGGATATGACATGAGTATGCCAGAGCATACCGTGATGAGTGACAGCTCACAGAGAGATGCCGAGGTGTATGGTGGAATTCGAAGGGGTATAGTGCCTTGCAGAGAGGAGACACACTCAGGGGAGTATGTAGATGTCACTCCTCTACAAAAACACATAGTTGTGAGAGATCACCTTCACCATTTTAGCAGTTGCATGGTAGATGAGAGATGGAGGTTGGTTGACCAGCAGTCAGAGGGGTTACTTCTAGTTATACTGGATGGTTGGGACTCGATGATGACCACAGGAGAGCATATTTCATGGATACTGATGGACGAGCTTCTGGTTGAATCATTGGGATTGACCAAAGCATGTGACACCTCCCAGTCCTACAGTCAGTTGCAGATGTTTCTATTAGCCTGTCCTGACACTTTTATCATAGATAGAAGCATGAGGAGGGATAGGCCATGGATGGGGGCATGGAGAGTGAGTAGGACGAGACTATATGACAGGAGTACTTTTACGGCATACAGCAGGTCAGAGGTGGACTGTGTTAGATAGAAAGTTGAGACTTGGTGTGTGATGGTGAGCATCCTAGACTTGGTGATGACAGATGAGCGTAGTGGGATTCCGACAGTGATCAACCCAACACAGTAGTAGCTAGCAGAGACTGGAAGTGATAAACTTCCAAGTTTTCCATGGGATCTAGGAGTTCACTTGGTTAGTAGGATGTTTCACTACATGACGACCCAGGTGGTGCCAGAGAGCCACACACTCCACCTTGGGTTGGTTTGGAGTGGGTTGGCAAGTACTTGTCCTATGGGGTGAGACCTTTTCTTCCTCTTGATCATCATGATAGGGCATGGAGACGTTTGTATAGGTACCTCTTCTACAGAGGTGTCTATGCCGATAAAGTTTCTAGGCAATAGGTTCGGTGGTCACAGGTATTTCAACTTGAGGATCTCGATAAGGAGGATCATGTATGTATGTAGGGGACAAACAATCATGGATAGAGTAGTGTAGTGTCAGCAGGAGGATCATCGACAGAGGTTAGCATGGGACCCAGGGATTGTAGGATTGAGTAGTTCATTGAACGGTAGGGGAGAGTGGACCATTGCAAGGGAAAGTTATTTTAACTTTCCAGTTAGCACAACGCTTGAGGGTGCCTCACAGAGATCTTGTAGTACCTCATTCTGGCATCATCATGTGCAGTTGATGGAGACCATGTGGATCTTGGTAGATATTTCGAGGATGGACTCAYTCTGAGATGAGGCCATGGGTCAGGTGCAGGAGCTTCACAGGGTTGATATCTTCCAGGACTGTTCTTCACAGAGTATTGCAGTTCACTTCCTGATATGGGATCCAGGGGGTGGAGTGTGCTATTGTTCATCATTGGATGGGTTCTACTATGTATCCCACAGGTGGATATGGGATCCTAGTATTTTACTTCGGGGGATTTGGCTATTGCTTGAGGACAAGCAATTTTCTAGCAGGGAGGACTGTAATGTCCCCACTTTGGGACATCATCACAGGGCAGAGATTTATGATGACTAGAGTAGCCAGATGGATGCTAGAGCGAGTACAGGGGTATTTGAGAGGCATTGTGGGCTCCAGCTTCCATTGATGATCATATTCCATCATTATGATTCATTCTGCACATGTTGGCTTTGGTTTCGTTGCATTCCAACGATTTCCATGATTTTGACTATTTTGAGCTATAAGTCAATGGAATTCATTGAAGAGGTCATTTTGGGCACATTACTTGAAGAAACCTCTCAGTGTAATAGCTCATTGGAATCGGGAGGAGAAACACTACAGGATGGGATGGATAGAAGTGACTTTCAGTGGCCATGGAAGCCACAAGGAGAGATAAGGAGCTTTTCAAAGCTAAAAAGGTTAATTAATTAATTAAAGTGATTTAATTAATTAATTAAATATTAATAAAATGAAAGTCACTTTGGAGGGACAAAGTGAGCCAAAAAGTATAAAGTAAAGGAAAGGGCCTCTTCTCATTCATTCATGTATGATCTTATTTTGATTTCTGGCTTCTAGCTAGTGAGCCCAACATTGGGGGTTTTGAGGGTTTTGACTTAACAAACCCTAGAGGACGATTCAGTGGTGAAATATTCCACCTAGCTTGTCCCAAGATTGGTCTCAAAGATGCAGTAATCTCCCATGCCATTCTAGTGAGATCTACATCAGTGCAAGAGGTTCTACACAACCACAGGCATAGGAAGAGGAGGAGGGTGCACCATTGGGGGTTTCCAGCAAGGGGGGTGCACCATCCTTGGAGAGAGATTCACTGTAGGATATTGGAAAGGTCGTTGAGGATTCTATCACTTGGGTTTTCATTACAGGGTCTTGGAACTCAAATCTAGTGCTTTCCGAGAAAGTTTTATGGCTCAAATTATTTCTTGAGCAGTGGGGAAAATTGAAGAGAAGGAGGGTGTTTTTGAGATCCAGATCTAGTCCGTTTTGAAGGGTTACACTTCATATCTGACCTTGATACTTCACCTAGTGACTTGTAGTGTCCTGATCTATATTTTTGGAGAGTTTCAAAGAATTTGGAGGCCTCCTTCAGTAGGGCCGAATTATCTAGGGCTTCAGTCATCCAATGGGGCCAACCATTTAGTGGGGGATTTCAGATCTACAAAGATTGAGAGGGATCTTGGAGATTCGGTCACCTGGGTTGTTCTTACCATCACCCGATCTATCAATTGGCATGTTTCTTAGGGTGATTGGACACTTTTGGCATCAGGCCCGAGTTTGAGGGTTTGAGCCTTCTATTGGAGCATGGGATTCGTCAGCTGGAGAGTTTGGCATTCATATCTGCTTGTATTGATCTCATTTTTTATTTAGCCTTTGGAGGCATATTTTTTGTTAGTGGGAGAATTTGTAGCAACTCTTATCTATTGTCTATCTTCTTGGCCATCTGTTGAGCATTCCAGATTGACATCTTTATTGTAGCAGGTTTCTCTATTTTATGAATAAAGAAGAATTGAGATGGTTTGGCTTGTCTATCTTATTGCATATGGTTGCGGTATGTTCCATGGTTATCTCTTTATATTATTCGCTACATACACACATATAAAAACATCTAAAAAGTAGATCAACAAAGTGTTTGACAAAATACCTCACTCAGAAAAAGTTTTAAAAAGACACCAAAATAGTGATGATCCTTGCACAATGGCTTGGGATCATTACATTTTCCTCACTTGACCATGGCTAATTACTTAATGCACATGTCCCTAATGAAAAATATTTCATAATGGTACACATATTCAACTTGGAGGGAAAATATTTCCTCTAAAGGGATTATGTTGAAGGTGATGTTCATGGATATTGAGCCTTACAAATCCATTTATGGAATAAGGCCCTTATTATCCTCCCTTTGTTATGGTAATTTTTTTGAGACCCATTCCTACTATGAAAAAACTCATTATTATAGCCATATCCTACTTATATGACAACGATTCACTTTAAAGTAACTATGTTGTAGTTTGAGGCCTTGATCGTGGCCTATTAGATCAAGAATATTAACTTAGGTCCTAATTCCCTCGACTTCTAACCCAACCATGGTCAAGGCTCTAGTACCCATCCATAGTGCATAAAATATTCTAATGGCATCCACATACAAATATAATGATAATGATATCTTATATAGGGCATGTTTTGTGGTTTGTGGCATTGCCCATGGCCCTTGTAGGTCCCTGAAAGATTCATTTAGAGACTAAGGGATTTATTGTCCTCTTATGCACATTATCAAGGAATTGAGACCTATCCCCATTATCCAAGGAATTATAGGAGAAACGATGTTCCACTTGGAGGATATGGTAATATTAATATTAAAATGGTAATATTAATATTAATATTAAAATTGCAGCCTAAAATATTAATACTAGAGGCGGGCAACAGGGACCTGTATGGGCTAAATCATAGTGAATGATAGTGTTTTTGATGCCATATTAACATAACCGATTATTCTTGAATAAGTGAAACTATTTTTTTCCTTCATATTTATAACTATATGAAGTTGTTGATTAGATATTATTTTGTAACAAGTATGAAGATGTCTAATATTGATGTAAGTGCTTATATTTGATCATTCATTGGTATTAGCATCAAGGCTTAATGGTGTCCACCCTTTGGAGGTTTTGACATGTATAAGTGTTATGCATTATTGATTCACATGTTCAATGGCCTATTGATTGATGGGTTGTTTACCTAGAAGGTTAAGAGGTTGATATATTGATGATCCTTACCTTTATTTAGTGTATATGGGTTTAAATGTATTAACCTTGTTCCTAAGGATTGTCATGTTTAAAAGTGAAGATACCTTTCATCGACGATGTTGTAGATGTCTGGTAAGAGGAATTTGTCTTAGGGATATTATGAATGAGTTTGATTGATGTTAAACCTGTAATATTTGGTGGTATATTCGTATTGTTAACATGACTTAGTTGTAACCACCCTTGAGTGTCATGTATGCATTAAATGACTAGACCTCTTATTTATGTAGAGTGAAGTTATTATTCATGAATATGATTGTATATGTCCATTAATTTGAATGAATTTCTATTGATATGAATGCATGGATGTGTTTAATTGTTGAACATGAAATTGTACTTGTTATGATTTGGATAATACCATTTTTTACTAGTTGTCTTGATCTTCAAGTTCATGCTATGTTATTTACTTTGAATGATAGTTTTGAGTGGGTTGTATGCAACTCTTCATAGTGGGTAGGTATGAAATGATCATATAGCAAGTGTGCAATAGTGTTATGTATGACATGGTATAATACATATTTTCTCTTGTTGTTAGCTACCATATGAAAGAGAGAAACATATTTTAATTATGCCTTTGAAAATTATCATGTGACTGATTGTGAACTTTCATATAATAGACTAGTCTTAAGTCTATTATGGTAATATTTTTCTTTTTTACACAAGACAGGGGTTTATATATTAAAACCAGTGGTATAACCACTGTAGAGAAAAGTTACATAATTCATCCATGCGATCAGTGCAGGAGCTTTGAGATTACAAAAGGGGTTTCCATGCTATAAAGTCCTAGAATTCCCATAACAATTGAGTGTCAAAAATATAACTAAACTCAGAATAAGAATTGGCTTACAGTGTGATTGTCTGAGTTGCATAAGGGCTTATACTCCAACTTACAAAGAAGAGAACCAGAGATCCAAAAGGAACTAATTCTAGGAAAGAGGAATTTGGGATTAAACCTTCTGACCCGGGATGGAGGAGATTGCACTCGTGGTCACCTTCCCCCCTGCATCTGTATGGTACCTCTATCCTACAACTTGAATTTCCATCTTTTCAATTCTTGGTTCCAGATCAACAATTTTATTGTTAGCTTGTTGAGTTGTGTACGTGAGAGCTTCTACCGCTTCCTCCCTTAGCTGGATTAGATCTTCCTCCATCATTTCAAACCTTCGACCTCCTTCCCCATCAATACGGAGCAGGAATCTTGTATGCACACTAAGAGTGCATTTCAACCTACAAATTTCGAGTTCCAGGGATGGCGAGGGATTATGGGGGGTGGTTGAGTTGGAACCGGACTCCATTGTGAGAGTGTTTGACAAAGACCAGGAGGGAGGCATGGCCGAGGCAAACGAGTAGAGACTAACCAGGGGAAAGATTGGGAGCTCAAGCTAGGCGAGAAATCGGATAGAATTGGGAAGGAAAGATAAGCAAGAGCAGTTCACTACCTTCCTGAATTTAACGGTATCTCATTTGTGTGCCGCCATGGGAGGAGGGGGGGCTCGTGCGAGTGCCATGTGGGAGGGATAAGAGATCTATGGGGAGGTGTAAGAGGGGCATGAGGGAAAGGACAGAGAGGGGGAGGGGAGGGGAGGCGAACAATGCAGATAAGTACCCTCGCATAGGAGAAGGGACAGACAAGGGAGGCAGAGGAGGGCTTCCATGAGTATGATGTCGGGAGGAAATGATGACCACTTTCCCTGGGAGGCCCAACTGAGTGTTTGTCAGGTGTCGCTAAGGGAGAGGGATGAAAACCAAAGTTCCATTTAGGGAGAGTTGACCCCTGCTCAAGTGGGTGGCGAATTTGGCATGTTGGTCGGCTTCGATGTTGAGATGACGCAGCACATGAAAGAAGTCAATTTTTTGGAAGGAGTGGGAGAGCTGCATGATTTTCTTAAGAATGTGGCATAGATTCATTTGAGTAGGAAATGTGTTTGTGACCATAGATTTGATTAAAATCTAGGAGTCGCCTATCACCATTATTTCTTTGATTTATAGCTTCCGAGAGTGGATATGTCCTTGCCAAAGGCTTAGAGCTTCTGCTATATTATTGGATTTGACTCCAAGCCCCTAAGAGTAGTATAATTCTCGTAGTTCACCATATTTTGTGATCCTTAGTGAAAGGAGGGGGGGCTTTGAGGTCTAGAGAGAGGCTATGGATCCAATATTTATCAGGGGAGTTGAGATAAAGGGAGTTGGTGCAAGGCCAAAGGTAGGAGAGGTAGTCTCCCAGTAGGGCTTTGGCTTTGGCAGAAACGATTTTGGGTGAAACGGACAGATGTCTAAAGATTTTGGAGTTTCTTTCGAGCCAAATTTTCCAAAGGATGAATTTAGGGAGGGACATCCAACAACACTTGATTTGAGGGTTGGCCTTGAGAGGTGTTAGGACCACACAATATACCTTTTTGCCCATACTTTTTGCAACTATTACACTCTTGATCACTCACATTTAAACTCATATTATTAGTTTATCCTAACTTTCCAAAGGTATATAACGTCTCTTCTCTTTACTATACGTTTAATCTATTTTGCATATAATTTCACATCACTCTCGTACTTAACCATTGATTAGAAATGTATAAGTGCTGAAACAGTTCAAACTGCAGATTAGCATTCGAGGCCTGTTGCTGAAACAACAATTCACAGAAGTTGTTACATAGTCCATGGTCGACGATGCTGAAACACAAAAGATGTTACACAGTCCATGGTAGACGATGTTGAAACACAGAAGCTATCACACAGTCCATGTTCGACGATGCTAAAACATAGAGGAAGCTGCTACACAGTCTATGGTCAACGATGTTGAAACACAAAGGAAGCCATTACATAGTCCATGGTCAACATCAACTCATACAGATTGACTACAACAGCCACACCATGAGCCAAGCATCAACCATCACTACTACCTGAGAAGTGCTAAAACAGTCAGAGCGCAAATCACGTGGCTGAAACAACCCACGATTTGCGATGCCGAAACAACATGCAACAACAACAACAAGAAAGCACTGTTACTCCAGCCGTAACAACAACACCTCATTCAACACTTGTAATAGAATTCTGTTGCAGGAGACTACGACACCCTATTCCAGTTTAGAAAGTCGATCTGACTAAGGATAGGACTGATATATACATCTGTAATTTTTGATCAATTGTATTGAAGGGATTCCCTCCTTAAATAAGAGGAAATCATAATTCGAAGGATCACCAATTTTTGTACTAAGAAAGCTTCAGAGAGAAGGACGTACTTCATTTTCAGATTGTAATATGATACATTGATAGATGAATAAAATACTGTTTTGAGCATCCTTCTCTAGTCTCTTCGTCTGAGGGGAATCTTGTGAGAAGGGAGGGCCCACCTTCTTCACAAGATTCACTTGTTAGTTTGTAGTGTGTTAGTGTGAATTCTGTTGATGCCTTGATTTATTTTTGTTTTGCTGAAACACTACTTTAATGAATTCTACTTTGCTGAAACACTACTAAACTTTGTCTTACTAATCGATTATATGGTTTATGTTTGGGTAGTTGTAATCGGTTTAGTTGGCAATCCTGTGTGATGAATTTGATAAAGTTTGGTAATCAGAGACTGGTACTAAATGTTCCTTCTTAAGGGAAGGAATTAGGGTCCTGTTCTATGTTAGAAGTAGTCAGCTTTCATTTATTTTCATGAGTTTGCTAACCAGAGACTAGTACTAAAGGTTCTTGCTTAAGGGAAGGAATTAGGGTCCTGTTCTTTGTTAGAAGTAGTCAGCTTTCATTTATTTTCATGAGTTTTCTAATCAGAGACTAGTACTAAAGGTTCTTGCTTAAGGGAAATAATTAGGGTCCTATTCTTTGTTAGAAGTAGTAAGCTTTCATTTATTTTCATGATTTTGCTAATCAAAGACTGGTACTAAAGGTTCCTGCTTAAGGGAATGAATTAGGGTCCTGTTCTCTGTTAGAAGTAGTCATCTTTCATTTATTTTCATGAGTTTTCTAATCAGAGAATGGTACTAAAGGTTCCTGCTTAAGGGAAGGAATTAGGGTCATGTTCTCTATTAGAAGTAGTCATCTTTCATTTATTTTCATGAGTGTGCTAATCAGAGACTAGTACTAAAGGTTCCTGCTAAGGGAAGGAATTAGGGTCCTGTTCTCTATTAGAATAGTTAGCCTTCAATGCATTAATGAATTCATGAAAGTGTGTTAATCAAAAACAAAGTACTGAAGTTCCTTCTTGGGAATAGGGTCATGTTCTCTCGTTCCAGAATAGTTGTTCTTTCCCGTTGCAGTTGTTATTTTAATGTGATCCATGATTCTTTAGATTAATCATCTCTTTAAGCTCTGTAATAAGTAGGTTTTTTTTCTTTGATTCAAGCTAGAACTTCAGTTCATTCAAGGCAAGTGTGATTAATATAGTTTCATTTACTACAACTCTAGGTTGCTTTTGAAATTGAGCATATATAGTGTGTGGTTACCTTTGAAATAAACAGACTTCCCTGGGTTGACAATTTATGTAGCACTTGATTGTTTAAATTAATTAAGCAATTATAGTGACCAACATTTTGGCGCCGTTGCCAGGGAAGGTAATTTTAGATTTCAAAAGCACTTATGATTTTTCAGATATGAAGATTGCATGAAAGGACACGGAGACCCCAAAGATACTGACCCTATAGGTGGCAAGGGAAAAGGAAAAGGAGGAAGAAAGGCTTACATTGATGAGATTATATCAAAGTCTGAATCTGCTGCTCAATGACCAAACCTTCAGAAACAAAAGTCCCAGCCTTCATTTCAAGCAAACTTTGAAACAGGGAAAGAAGTTTGGAGTCCTGAGACAGTCCAGAAACCAGCAGGAAACATTGAGGACAGAACAAGTGCAACAGGGTAGTAGATAGAAGAAAACATGGATGAGTACAATGAAGAATTGCATCACGAAGAATAGGCAGGTCCTGAAGGAGAGGTAAATGATGAAAACTCTTTCTCTACATTAGGATTTCCTATTGGCGATATTCCTAGAGGAGTAGCCCCCATGAAAAACATTCCACTCTCAGCACTACCTAATTTTCATGGTTTGTCTTCAGAAGATCCCGATGAATTTCTTTTTGAGTTTGATATATTATGCAGAAGTTATGATTACATTTCCAATGCTCAAAAATTAAAGCTATTTCCAGCAACACTAAAAGGGAATGCACTAAGATGGTTTATGAGTCTTGGAGGCCATGTAATCACAAC
>ML794626.1:171424-214493 GCA_009831015.1 Picea engelmannii
TTTGTGCTAGGAAGGGCAGGTGGCAGAGATCCACAGACTTTGAAGGAAGAACCCTTTGGATAAAAGACAAGGAGGTTATGTGGGGAAGTGTTTCGGAATTTCCAAAACGTCAGAGCCGAATCCATTGAGGGTCATTCATATTAAGGAAGTGGCGGGGACCGTTGATCCTTACGCAATTTATATTCGTGGTTCGAGGTTCATAATATTTGGCGATGACTATAGTCGAAACGACCGAATTCTGGAGTCTGGAGATCCCCGGAGATTAAGGCCTGAGTCATATCCCGAGGTCGCATGGGGAAGAGGGGCTTATCCACAAAATCTAGCACCCATTGTCGTTGATATTTGAGCAGCGCTAAGAAGCAGGCCCGTTGGTTTCATAAAACTTATGCCTTAAGAGAAAAGGGTCAATGTGTAAGCTGTTTTGGGTTCCAACAGGGGGCCCAAAGAGCCGATCCAGCTCAGTGATAGAATATCCTTGACCAAGAGGTCAGAAGAACCCCTGGGAGGGGAGGGGGGCTGCATCACATATGGATTTTTATGATGATGTTGATAGATTATGATTTATGTAGTTTTGATATCTATGTATTGATAGATGTTATTGGCGAGTTTACCCTAAGTGTGCAACACACTTTACAGATTGACGATGTCGAGGGAATCAATGGACCTCCTTGGAATCAATATTGAGTAAGGGAGTGGATTGTATTGGTTTGACTATTTAATTTATGCATTTGTGAAATATGATAGATTAGATTATGATGTTCTTATGGATCATTGACAATTTTTTGCTAATAGATCCAGGATGATGATTTTTTTCTAATTTGACTCCCATAAGGAGTAAAGGGGCCATGCGCATAGACCAAATATTAAGGGAGGTGTGTGGCAGGGTCCATGTCAAAGCCTACTAACACTCCTACCATGGATAGAATTTTAGGTTAACAATTACCTAGTTGGAGAGGTCCACAATGTCATGAGGGAAGATTGTGACAGTTGCTCATGAATATTTCTAAGGGGCCTGCAATAAGGCAGGGTCCTTATTCCTTAGAATCCCTTAGTCTCTCATAAGGTCACCTGAATGGAGTGTTGACTTCAAGGGTTGGATAACTACAAAAACCAGTCAAAGGAGAGTGGCACCCTTTTAGAATGAAGTGTGTCTTGAAGGGCACGTTCCGTAATTAAAAATTTCAATCAAAGGTGAGTGGAACCCTTGGAGCACTGAGTTCATATTGAAGGGGATTTCGTGGAAATAAAACTTGAGGCAAAGAATCCAGGTGGCCTAGAAAAAAAAGAGTGAATAATTAAACTCTATAAAATCTTTAAGCATTGTTGGCTTTAATTAATTAAGGATTGCAAATTATTATTTTTGAATCCCCAAATGAATGTCTAGGCCTTTTAAAAATTTAAGCCTAAGTCTAAGCTTGGTGAGAATACTAAAAGTAGGTTACAAATTAAATAATATGGGAAGGAGGTAAATCAATTCAAGAAATTAAGAAAGATGTAATAAATCTAAAGAATTAATACAATACACATGTTTGCGGAAAATACCAAATTAGAATTTAATATAAGAAAGGAATAAAACATAAGAGAATGTGTAAGCATATAAAGGTATCTAGAGTCTAGTTAACACTAGTGTAACTAGAGAAAATTCATGTTTTAACTCAAATCAGTTTTAGAAAGGCGTCAATAATTTAATGGAAAATAAAGGGAATAAAGAGACAACTAGGAGTGATTCAAAGAGTGCTTTTAGGAAAGGCGAGGGAAATTTAATTTTAATAAAATAAAATGTAGAGTTAATTGTGCAAATTGGGGAAAGGGTGACAAGTGTAAGAGGGAGATAATTATAAATTGTTTTGATTAAAAAGAGAAGTAATTGTGCAAGTGGGGATGAATTATGGGAAAATTCTATAAAACATATGGTTGAGATGTGAAATGGATCGTCACTGGTTATGGGTAAGGTTATGCTGCAAAATTTTTAAATTGTTTAACTTGTGAGAGTTTGGATACCCATCTTGAGAGAGAGTGGTGTCTCTATCTTGTGAGGCGAGCTGGGAGCTAGTATATTTTTGGTTGTGTGTGTGCATGGAACCTTTGCAACTCAGGGGGCTAAGGGGGAAGAAGAGTACTCATAGAATTGGCTGGGAGGTACCAGTGAAATCTCAATGGTTAGAAAGCAAGAAATCAGAAGGAGGGCTGCTGCAGAAGGACGTCTTCAGTTTCATAATTTTTCATCACCACTTATAGTGTTTTTATTGATCTTGTAATTTTAATATTTAAGTTATAAATTGGTTTTGAGTAATTTTCTTTAGAACTCTATATTTCTAGAAAAACATTACGTGATATGAAATTGGATGATTTTTCTCTAACTATGGGATGCCGCCATGGTGCTCTGATTGCATGACCTAAATAATTACCTTCATATTTATGTATCACCGCTTTAAATGATAATTTGTATAGTTTTGCATCATGTATCACAAATGTTTGAGTTGAATTTATTCATGCTCAGTGAAATGTCCTGAAAAATCTACCAAGTGGCAACAATATTTTGCTATGAAATGTTAGATTCAATATTTACCTGCATAGAATTCCTACTACGATTCTGATATTATAAAACAAGACGTGATCTCACAAATTTGTGAGTGTCTTTAGAAGTGAAGTAGAATCAATCTCCTGAAGAATTTTTAATTCGATTGACAATCCAACAAATGGTGTAATTTTATTAATGTTGCATAGGAGTCTATAGGTTTTTTTTTTTATGTGACAAAGAATAGGACTATCACACAATAATGAATTTTTTCTTTGTACAAACTGCAAACCTCTCTGTTTTTCCTTGTGCAAATTTTCCCAACAAATGTGAAACTCCTAGTGATATTTCCCTTTGAAGCCTCTCTATTTTTCCTTGTGCAAATTTTCCCATAAAATGTGAAACTCCTGGTGATCTTTCCGTTTGAAACCTCTTCATTTTTCTTGTGAAAAATTTTCTCAGCAAAGGTGAATCTCTTGGTGATTTCCCTTTAAATCATCTACATTTATTCTCTTCAATTTCATAAGAATGTATCCATGTGTTCCATCTCTGGAAAAAAAAAATTCATTTGTATGCCTACAATTTTCCTAGCATCTTGAATCTCTTGTGTTCCATCTCTAGGAAATACCTCTGTGTTTTAATCTTATAAATTTTTCCTAGAGTCTTGAATGGAAATTTATTTTCATGTTTTATGAACTTTAGATATTATATATAAGTGATTTTACTAGCTGGTCAATTTTAGATATTGTTTATAATAGATCACAAAAAAATACCTCTTGTCTATTGTTTTGTTTGTTATATGGGATAAGTAGACTATATTTCATTTAGGCTCTTGGGCATACCAAAACCTTGTATAAAAATCTTATGAAATATTTTCAATGGTGATTTTTTCTACATTAGTCAATCTTGCATATTTGTATAAGAAAAAAATTGTCCTTCTAATAATAGGATTGGCATTGTCGTGTCTCAAGATCCCTAGAAATGCAAAACCCTTCTCTAATTGTTTTTGGTAGAATATTCAATGAAAATTGAATTTAATGTTTTATGAAATTTATATATTATACGTAAGTGAATTTGGCTAGCTAGTACAAAAGTCCTATATTAATTCACAAAACATTTTATGGAGATCCTGTAGAAGTTGAATTATTTTTTATCTGCCTCTTTCTTAGTGATACTAGTACACCTTACGATATATAATAGGGGTATTCCTCATAGTGTTGATGGTTGTCACTTCCATGTGCTCTTGTAGGATGAATGAATAGTGAGTTTGGTGTTTTATGAACATTAATTATTGTATCTAAGTATACTTGATTTACTTGTCAATTTTAGAATTCTTTATTGTAGACATCTAAAAATGCTTCTCTATGGTATTGTTTGTTAAATGAATATAAGTAGATTTTTTTCTCATGTAAGATCTAGGGAATAACAGAAAAATCTATACAAATAGTTTATGATATCCTCCCAACAGGGATATTCCTTACATTAGTTGATTATGTTCATTTCTCTGTGCTCTTGTGAGATAATGGAGACAAAAAGTACTATTTGTACAAAAATAAAAATTTCTTCCTAAGAAGAGCATTAACATTTCTCTTGTCTCAAGATTTTTAAAATGGCAACTTCATCCACCAAATATCCCTTTCTTTATAGAATCTTGAATGGAGTTATTAAACTCGCAAGAAATAGATTTATTGTAAAGTAATTAAGGGTGATTTATTATTTAATTCAGAATTTGATTAGTCACGCACCTTGGAAAGAATGTTGATTTATGTTTAATTCACTAATTCTATCACATGCACACCTTGAAAATAATGTTCATTTATTGTTTAATTCAATAATTGATTAATCACATGCCTTGAAATTCAATAGATGTTTTCTTTTGCGCCATGAAAATAAAATAAGGTTGATTATACTTGCGCCTTAACTTATGTTAATATATGATTGATTAAGCCCTTATAATATCTTGCACCTTATTAAATAAAGTTGATTACACTTGTGGTTTTAAAAAAATGTTGACATATGATTGATTTAGTAATTATATTATCTTGCGCCATGCGAAATAAAGAAGATTTATCATGCTTCATGAATAACATTGATGTATGGTTGATTGAGTATTTAGACATCTCTTGTGACATGAATAATATTGATTTATGAATGATTGAGTATTTAAATTCTCTTGCACCATGAATATTAATGATGTTGATTGATTGAGCTAGTTGGTTTTTGACTTGACTATGTTAGTGGGATTTATACACCTCCTTGTTCCTCAAAACAGTCACCATCCTTGAGACCTTAAGTACTCAAAATCAATTGGATGAATATTGGGCTTCAACGTTGCTTATGTATCCTAGAGGTCCTAAACTTGCAGGGTAGGTTGGGTGGTTAGTCATTTTAATATTCAACATCTTGTTGATCATTGTTTATAATTTTCGTCAGTTGATTTTGATGTGATGAACTGCGTCGCTAGTTATGTTTATGTGTTCGTCAAGTGTCACTATCATTTATGTTGAACCATTGGTTGCATCGTTATTGATTATGATGATGAGTCGATTGTAATGATTTTAATTATGATGTCGTTTGATTATGCACTGCTATCAGAATTATGTGTTGACATTAATTACCTAATGATTTTAAAATAAAATAAAAATTACCTATTGTGCTTTGGTTTTCCTAGTTATAATGAAGCATATGTTACATATGGTATCAGAGCGGTTTCAACCCCACAAACTGGGATCATTACGCCTTCCACTATTTTAAAAACTTGATTAATAACTTATTGCTAATTCAATGGAATTGTGTCCCTGCATGTAATAATTGTTATAGGATGTCATGGAGGAAGAAAACGTGGTGCTAGGGGAGTAGGTGTGACACCTCCAGTACCATCCATGTCGTATAACCCCCAAGGAGAAGAGAAATTCATTGGACATGAGAATATTGTTGTGGGGGATGTGGTTCGGTTGATGAGGTCCTTTTAGAGGATGTCAGAGGCCTTGATTAACCGGCTAGATAAAGATGAGGAAAGGGTGCCTCTACTCATTGAGGGTCCACAACACGCTCTAGCTATAAGTTCTATCACTCATAGAGAACTCAAGAAGGTCAAGTTTACCGAGTTCATGGGTGCCACGGAAGGTGTAGCCGCTGAGGCATGGTTGGAGAACATGGTTATGTGATTTTCACTGCACGACTACACCTCCAACATGCACGTTTTCATCGCAATATTTTAGCTGAATCAAAGCATTCTTCTATGGTGTAAGACACTCCTACCACAACTAAACATGGACGTCGAAGAAGTCTCATAAAAACTATTCGAGGAGAAGTTCTGGGAGAGGTATTTATCATATGAATTCATTGAGTACCAGCTTTGTGAGTTCAAATCCTTATGAAAGGGTGTTCATACGGTGCCAAAGTATGATGCCTGCTTCATGTAGTTGCTTAGGTATGCTCCACATCTGAGCATGGATAACTTGAAGGTCAATTTTTTTTTTTTTGGCCTTAACTTCAAAATTTATGCAAAGGTGAGTATCCTGATGCCACAGACATTGTACGATGCAGTCCATAAGGCCCTCATAATAGAGGAAGAGCTAACTAACAAGGGTCAGGGGAGGACTCCTATAAGACCGACTGGAGATACGATGGTAGGTGCGCAGTAGCATCAAACACCATCCATACATATATTAGGGTATTGAGATACATTGAGAGGATCCACATTCATGACACCATGATGATCGGATCCTTAGTAGAGGACACCCTACAGAGGACCACATCATCAACAACAATGTCTCTCACAACAACATGAGTTTAAGCCTATTCAACAGAAGAAACTAGTATTTTAGGTTGGCAGGCCAAGAGATTCTACCTCAGGGACCAGGAGTACTGGGTCAAAGACCATATGTTGGACATGTGGAGATCCACATTACTAGCGATATTGTCTAGTGGAGAGGGCCAGAGTAGCTGGGTCAACCAGGCACACTACAGTTAGAGATTTGGGAAAGGCCCACAGGATTCATGGAGCAGTGAATAACCACCAGGCCAAGAACTAGTCCACTATGCTCAGGACATTAGGTATTATTGTCATCCAAACCTTTAGTATTTTGATAGATCTCAGTGCTACAAAGAGATTTATTTCTAGGGCAATGATCAAAATAATTAAGGTAAAGGAAGTCGAACATGACAAATTTAGATACATGGAAATGGATTCAGGTGCCAAGCAAAAGGTTAGAGAAAAGGTTACAGACTGTAGCCTTAACTTGGGATATTTTGAAATGAAGGAAAACCTATATGTAATTATATTGGGATCTTATGACCTAGTGATCAATATGGACTGGCTGGAATTGCATGATGCAATATTGAACCATAAGACAAAGCGGTTGAGTTTGACTGACGATGAGGGACAGAGAAGAGTGATCGTAGAAATAAATCCGTGAGTTCCCTTAAGGTTCATTTCATCCCTACAACTATAGAAGATCATGCACAAAGTATAAAGGATATATGAAATTTTAGTGTTGAACGACAAGGGGATGGCAGAAGGATTAGAAAACCTTCTCATAGTATGAAATTTTGCATATGTGTTCCAAGAAGAGTTACCAGGGTTGTCTCCCGAAAGAGAGTTGGAGTTCACCATCGACTTGAAACCTTGTACTGAACTGATAGCAAGAAATCCTTATCAAATTTCAACACCTCAATTACAGGAGCTGAAAATGAAACTAAAGGAGTTGTTGGACCTAGGACGTATACTTCCAAGTGTGTCACCTTGTGGTGCACCTATTATTTTCATAATAATGAAGGATGGTTCGTGGAGACTCTCTATGGATTACTATCAATTGAAGAAGGAAACAATCAAGAACCAATATCCGTTGCGAAGAACAGACGATTTGTTTGACCAAATGAAGTGTGCGAATTTGTTTTCAAATATTGATTTGAGATTAGGATATCACTAGTTATGAATCAAAGAGGAACACATTCCTAATAGAACATTCAATATGAAGTTCAGACATTACGAGTTTACCATTTTACCGTTTGGACTGACAAACTCCCTAGGAGTATTCATGAACTTGATGAATGGGGTGTTCTACGAATACTTGGACAAGTTTGTTCAGGTATTCATTGATGACATATTGATATATTCTTGGACAATGGAAGAACTTAAAGAACAATTGCTCTTGGTACTATAGTTTTCATGAGAAAACAAATTATACTGGAAACTATCGAAATGCTCTTTTTATCAATCAATGATTAATTACTTAGGGCATGTTATCTTTGGCAAGGGAATCGTTGTGGACCCAGCGAAGGTAGAGGATACTATGGAATATCCCACACTGATGAATGTACCAAAATTACGTAGCTATATGGGTTTAGTAGGATATTATCGATGGTTCATCGAAGGTTTTTCGAGGATAGCAAATCCGATCACAAAATTGCAAAAGAAAAACAAGAATTTTGTATGGACCGAGAAGTGCACGTAACCATTTCAAGGGATCGAGGGGTTGTTGACGACAATTCCAATACTAAAAGTCCCCAACATGGACTAGAAATTCTTGGTATGAACGGATGCATGTAAGGAAGGTCTAGGCGGAGTATTGATGCAAGACGGTTGAGTGATTGCTTACATCTCAAGGAAACTAAGAAAGAATGAGGATAATTGCCCAACACATGATTTGGAGTTATTGGCCATTGTGTATGCCCTGAGATTGTGGATAAAATGCCTAGTAGGATGAAAATTCAAACTAAAAAAAATCCACTGTGGTTTGGAACACATTGTTTCGCAAAGTGACTTGAACGCGCGACAAAGGCATTGGTCATAATTGGTTAGCGAATATGATTTTGAAATTTATTACATAACAGGAACAATGAACAGAGTGGTAGATGTGTTAAGTCGGAGACCATGCATATTTTTGGTGATACCTCTTCAGATGAATCATTGAGAAAAAAATTTAACTATACAGTTCAACGATGACTAGTATAAAGAGGTTAATGAAAATATCGGACAAGACACCATGTTGGTAAAAACATTTGAAGGATATACATTGGAAAATGACGGATTGATGAGGTATAATAACTGGATTTATGTACCACCTAATGATGAATTGATAAGTTTGATCTTAAATGGAGCTCATAGAGAACTGTACATGCCTCATCTAGGAGTCACAAAGATGAGAGAGGACCTTAGGCCCTTATTCTTCTGGAAATGAATGACGGAAGACATAGTTAGATACGTGGTGATATGTGTAGAATGTCAGTAGGTGAAGGATGAAAATAAACAACTAGTAGGATTAATACAACCACACGTTACTCTAGAATTGAGATACGAGGTCATTTCAATGGAATTTATTGTGGGACTGTTGCTGACGACAAGAAAACACGAATCGATTTTCATGGTAGTTGACACTACGGTGAAGAGTGCACATTTTATTCATATGCACACGACGTATTAGGCGCAATACATAGCTAGAGTTTAATCAACGAGATTGTCATATTACATGACATGCCCAAAAGGATCATATCCAATAGAGGATCAGTGTTTACAAGACGTTTTTGGACCAGTTCCAAGGAGGCCTTTGGGACAAAATTGAACTTTAGTATAACATATCACCCTGAGACAAACGGGCCTATAGAAAGAACAAACCAAATATTGGAAGATATGTTGCGTATGTACGTGATGGACTAACAAAAGTGTTGGGAAGAGTTCTTTCCATTGGTAGAGTTTGCGTACAACAACTATCAAAGTACTATTAAGATGGAACCATTTGAGTTTCTTTACGGCTCACCGTGTTAGACGCCATTTAGTTGGGATGGAATTGAATATAGGGTCCTAATAGGAACATAAAATATCCAAGAAATTGAAGAACAAGTGCAAACAATAAGACAAAGGGATTAAAGAAGTGCAATATCGGAAGAAGAGTTATGTCGATGTGCATCGCGTTGACCATAATTATGAAGTTGGCAATCGAGTATTATTATGGGTGAAACTACACAAGAGCTCAATCAAGTTTGGAAAGGGTGCTAAAATATATCCTAGGTTTGTGGGACCTTTCAAAGTTGTGGAAAGGAAGGGACATGTGGCCTATTGACTGGACTTGCCTGATTCTTTGAGGCATATGCAAGATGTTTTTCATGTATCTGTTTTGAGACATTATGCTAGTGATCCTAGACATGTGATTGGCATGAGTTCTTTTTAGGTGTCGAATGAGGGTGCACTCACGATAGAGCTAATCTGCATTTTGGGCCATCGCATTCAACAACTATGTCATCGATCAGTCGATTAGGTCAAGTTCCAGTGGGACAATTATATTCCACACTCGGCCACCTTGGAGGATGGATATGATATGCGTAAAATTTTTTCCTTACTTATTTTATAGTTAGACATATAGATATTTCTAGATACTCTATTTACTGCATTTTATATACTTTGCAACTTCGGGACAAAGTTTAAAACAAGAGGGGGTGTATGTAACTATTAGGATATTTAGACACTTAGGATTTCGTAAGATCTACTTGGTCTATTGTGTCATTAGGTAAAAGTGTGTTTTATAGTGTGTTTCTTTAGTATGCATTAGTATGCATTTGTAGTTACGAAATCTGATGGTCACGATATGTTACCGACATAGAGTGATCTGACGGTTCATACTCTCCTCGATCTTAATGACCATTGATCCCTAGCTTGACACCAGATTGGTCCATGTTATCTATTTAAATAGCATGGAGTTTCATTTGTCAATGATTGATTGTGAGAAACTCTATTGTAAAATATCTCTGTAATCTTTTTCTTTGCATTAATAAACTGCTCCAAGTGGTCACGTTGGCTGAGGCCATGGATGTTTCCTTGTAGGGGTTTTACCACGTGAAAACATTGGTGTGTTGATATTTGATATGGTTATGTGAGTGCCTACTAAAGGTGTTCATCCTCTATTGGAATACCTGTGTTGTCGAACATGGTATCAGAGCCTTTTTGAAGATGCGCTCCTCTTGTAGATCGAGATCGGGAAGCCGAGTTGCCTCATCTCCATTTTCTGGCATTTTCGTACATTTCTGGGATTATAGGACTATTCCATTGCATCCAAAGCACTCGTTTCATTCAAGATAACTTTTCATTTCACTCTAAAAGGTTTTTGTTTGCCCAAGATACGACCATTGCAGTCAGATCCAAAGGTATAAAGCCTGAATACGCATTTTTTTAATTTCTGCAAAGTTTTATTTTGATTTTATTTCAGTTTTTATTTTTTATTTACGAGTTGCTACTCTTTTATATCTACGTATTGTCTTTTCCCCATGCCCTGTGTGATCTCGGCAAATCAGAAATAGATAGGAAAAGGTGCATCTTCCAAATAAGCTAACCGAGATTTAACCCTTGTTGTCATCGAGAAGATAAATTTTTTTCTTGTGTGAAAAGAGTCTTTTTTTATCATGCTCTCCAAGGCCGTCTTCAACAACAACAACAACAACAAAACCAACAACACCCCCAATCCTCGTTTTTAACATTACAATATGTTTTGCTAGACCAACAACAACCCCAATCCTCCTTCTGAACATTACAATATGTTTTGCTAGACCATTTGGTTAAAACTTGCCTTATTAAGTAAGAGGTCTTGAGTTCAAGTCTCTCCTTTGTTACTTTTTTTGAAAAAGTTCATGCTAAAAATTGTAAAGTGCATTTCACTTCAAGTATAAAAGTGAATCACTATAAGTAGCTTTATATTTTATTTTAGAGTTATTTATTTTGAATGCAACTTTTCTGTTATAAGGTAACTTCATTGTAAAAAATGTGATCCCCACTTCTCTTTATAAAAGTGGGTGACTTCATAAAGTAGATTACACTATCGCATGGTTATTTGGTTACCGTTTATGCCTTTTTTTTAAAAAGGGCATAACTCTCACATCGAAAGTCCGTTTTCAGTGCCATTTTTTTTAAACCGCATAAATTTTCGAGATATTTCCATCCAGATCATTAGTTTCAGTTTTTAAATCCACATTATCTGCATATTTAATATGGATTCTACAAGTAATGTCTTGCTTATCAACAAAAACTACTTCCAATGGAAATCCCATATGGAGTATTTATTAAGAAGTAAAGGCCTGTACCGGATTGCATTGGGAAAGGAAACATCACCCATTGATGATGATAAGAAATCCAAATGGGATAACAAGAATGATGAAGAACATGGACTAATCATAATTTCCATCTCTCCTGATTTAAGGTACCACCTTCAAGGAATTGATGACACCGAAGAAGCTTGGAACACGATTGAATCTGTGTTTGGTAAACTCAATATTATTCAAGCACAATAGTTAGAAAATCAAATACTGACCTTGAGTCCAAGTGATTTTTCTTGCCTTGGAGACTATCTATCTAAGTCTAAAACACTCAAAATTTTATTTGAAGAATGTAAGATAAAAATGGAGGAAGAGCGTTGCATATATCTTATTCTTTCTAAGCTAGGTAGTGCATGTTCTATGTTTGTATATACCTTTTATTCCATGAGAGAGGCTCCAAGGAAAGCTTATGAAAAACCCACTCTTGATTCCTTTTGTGCTTCTTTGATTAGAGAGGAATATAAGCTTGTACAACTTGGAGTGATCAACACTGCAGGTACCTCTAACAAAGCCGTAGTTGCCCAACAGAAAGATAAACCCAAGTATCCCAAGAAGCAACATCATCGCTACAACAAAATAAAACATAAGGGTCCCAAACCCGCTCAGATAGCTTCAGCTTCTAGTGGTGGCAAAGGAGAAAAATATAAAAGTAAGAATACTAATATACATTGCAACTTTTGTGATAAATATGGTCATGATGAGTCCAAATGTTTCAAGAATATGGCAGCCTCAGAAGAAGCGATGCAGAATCACAACATCAGTATTGATTCTTCTTCTTCTTCTTCTTCTTCTTCTCATGGACATTCACTTTTTGCTTCTGGTTTCTCCTTCAATACACCTTCTACTACTACTTCTTCTTCTGATGAGTGGCTTATTGATTTAGGAGCATCTTATCATATGGCTAAGGATAAAGACATATTTTGTGCTATAAATGAATGTAACACCAATAAAATATTTGTTGGTGATGATAGATCTCTTAGTGTTGTAGGATATGGAACAGTTCAGGTAGAAAATGGTCATTTCAATGATGTATTATGTGTTCCAAATCTTTCTTGTAACCTTCTATTAGTATATCAAATCACTCATTTAGGTGAAGGTAAAACCGTAGAGTTTTCACCTCGCCAAGTTGTAATCAAGGATCTAAATGATCCTAAGCATGTTCTTGCAACTGGAATTGCTAATGATATTACTAGGTTCTAGAAATTGGACAACTTTGGGTCATCAACTTCTTCATCAGTTTTTGTTGCTCATAGTGATGACTTGAGAAAACTTCGGCATGAGAAGTTTGGTCATCTAAACTATCGCTCATTGGAATAACTATGTAATCAACATATGGTAACTGGTCTTTCTCTTGTTTCATGCAGATATGGTGTTTGTTCTAGTTGTTTTATCGACAAACATCATCGGGACAGTTTTGACAAACGTTCATCTTGGCACGCCTCAGGCCCGTTACATCTTGTTCACAGTGATTTGTGTGGTCCACTTTTTTCTCCTTCCTTTTCTAGATGCAGGTATTTATTAACTTTAATTGATGATTTTTCTAAACGTAATTGGGTTTACTTCTTAAAAATTAAGAGCAAATCTTTTGACAAGTTTTTGGCCTACAAGGCCCATGCAGAAAAGCAATCTGGACATCAAATTCAAAAGTTAAGAATAGATAATGGAGGCAAATATGTGAACAATAATTTTACAAGTTACTGCACTACACAGGGCATCCAAATGCAACAAACTATTCCATATACACCACAACAAAATGGTGTTCCTGAGAGAAAGAACCGCACATTAAAACAAATGGCTAATTGTATGATCTAATCTAAGGGATTAAGTCTAAATTATTGGGCGGAAGCAATCAACTATGAAAATTACATAGTCAATCACACTCCCACAAAGGCTCTTAAAAATATGACACCGAAAGAAGCTTGGACTAAAATTAAACCAAATGTAAGTCACTTCCATGTATTTGGTAGTATAGCATGGGATCACATTCCTGATGAGAAAATGAAAGCATTGCAGTCTAAAAGTGAGAGGTGTATATTTGTTGGTTATTCTAAAGATGTCAAAGGTTATATAATTCTTCAATCACATTGTAATCAAATCATTATTAGAAGAGATGTTAAATTTGATGAAAATCTCTTGGCCTGCGAGCCTAATTGAATGATTGTGCCTTCTTTGGCCTGCAAGACATATTCGACATTTGTGCCTTCTTATGATATGGTTTCTTCTTCAGATAATGAAAGTGAGGATGAAAATCCACCTCCTCCTTCTCACCCTCCTCTAGATGAGTCCTTTGAACCCGAACCAACACCAGCTCCATTGCTTCCTCAATGGGTCTGTTCAACATGAGAAGTAGCTGGTGATCTTGTCGATGATCCTTCAGATCAGCGTCGGACAGGTTCATAGTTCCAATGAGCCTCTTCTCTTCTGGCTCAAGTATCAGAAACTCATGATCCATAGACATTTGCAGAAGCTTCACATCATCCATATTGGGATACAACAATGAATGAAGAGTATCGTTCTTTAATGGAAAACGATACTCGGGATCTTGCACCTCTTCCAAAAGGAATAAAACTTGTTAGATGCAAATGGGTCTACAGAACTAAGTATGCATCAGATGGAAGTATTGAAAGACAAAAGGCTCGGTTAGTTTCCAAAGGATTTTCCCAAGTTGAAGGAATTGACTATAATGAAACCTTTTCCCTGTAGAAAAAATGAATTCCATCTGCCTTGTTCTTTCCCTTGGTGCTTGTTAGCGCTCTGTAATTTTCCCAAGGTTGTGGAGGTAGTCACAGAGGTAACATCAAAACCACTTCAAGTATTTGATCTAGCCCTCCAAGACTTAGAGAGGGATATCTCTATGTGATATAGCTTTGATTGAATAGATATTAGGCTAGTTACACAGAACATAGGATTTGTTTTTAGGAATTGGGTATGGGCAAAGAAGAGAAACCATGGGCTATGGAGTCACTGCAATGAATGATCAAAAATCCATGTCAACAGGATAATATTTACAGGGCAAGGTAGAAAAATCATTGTATCCTTTAATTTAAATGAAATGGGTGAGACAAAACAGGTCAAGAAATCCAATTAAACAGAGAGCAACTAAGAATTATGGGTTTAATCTTCAGTGGAAAACATAAAAAACTATAACAAGCCAGAGACAGAGGGTACATTAAAACCAATTATGTTCTTAATATTCTCAGAATAATTCAAAAGAAGATATTAATTATGATAACAGAGAAAACAAATTTACAAAGAGGGATGCACATCACCAGTCGAAATAGTCACAAGAATCCTGCAGCATAGCATTGTATTATTGAATTGATGAAAGTACAGAAAGCTCAATGATCTTCTTTACAAAAACTAAATCATGGTCCTCTGACTCCTCCACCTCTTTCTAATTCCATACAATATATGAAAAGACTCTCCTTAGGTTCCCGAGGTCAAATTCAACCACCTCTAGCAAGAAATCCCCAAAAATCTGGGACTGTCCACCATGAAAGATGGGCCTAATTTATGCAAAAAAGGGGTCTGAACAGATATCTGTTTCTCTTCAGTGTTGACACCTGGGAAACAAACCAAAGGTGTTTATTGTAGATTTGAATGTTCTGCCCAAAAACCTCCTTTGGATTTGTCAAATTTGCCTCCATCTTGCCGTAACAGCTCTCGCAAGATCAGTACTGTAACTAGAAAACCAAAAATCAAAAAAATATATTTTTTCATGGAACCTGTGAAAACACTGAGATATTTTTTTGTTCTCTATGCCATTACAAAGAAAAACCTCTCTTGGTTTTTAAAAATTAGTTTTCATTTGCCCTGAATCGGCTTCATAAGAATACTGGTCAAAATGCTACGAAAGAGGTTTTTGTTTAGGAAGGGTGGTATTCCAGACCCCCCCTGAGGTGGTAAGCGGTTTTAGGGGGGGGGGGGTCCACTGGCCTGTGGAGMTGACACCTACCCAAGGGTGGTTTAAGAAATACAACCATTTCGGACCCCCCCTTCTCGTTAAAGGTAGAACGATCGAGGAGGTCCAGAATCACCTGTAGACCATCCATCTGCGCGTTGTCATGATGACCGTAGATCTATGTACAATTTTTAGTCAACATTCCAGACCCACCCCACCATTAAAAATATAAAATTTGAGGGGGTCTGGAATCCACTGTCAGCCGTTGATCTATACGTGGCTAGATCGATCGTCGATCTAAGCATGTTCTTTATTCTCCAGGCGCAAATGTAGAAAAAACTTAGTCTTAGTTCTTTTTGTGGGTTTTGTGCACTGATTCCCTTGATTTTGTCTCCATGGGGTTAGGAAACACCACTCAGTTTCAACAATCATGAATTTTATTTTCTTTTCCTTTCCTTGAGAATAATTTGCAAAAATGAAATATTATTTGCAAACCAAAATACATCGAGAGTGAAAATTTTCCAGTCAACAGATGATCCTATGAATTACAGGGTTATAACAGTGGCTCCACCTGTGGATGGAAGCTCCTTTGGGAGGTGTCAAGAACCACTGAACTCTGAATATGTAGATCGGTTCTTTATTCATCGAGGTGATCCCAAAATTATTCTGCAACCAATACCTATTTTGATCTTTCAACTGAAACCAAACCAAAATGAACACTGTTGAAAAAGAGATGCTCAGAATGTTGAGCTTATTCACATTCTGCTACCTACCCTATACTTCTAAAAATCATGCTAAATCAAATAATACAAAAATACCAATGAAGCCAATCAAGTAGCTTCTTTACTAGCTCTACTCTTTCAATTTTTTCAATCAATATCAGAAATAGAACTTGCATAGACATCATGAAATGATTTCCATCGTGATCTTCATTACAAGGGGATTGATAATCATGACACATAAAAAAAACTAGAAATGCATTGTGGCTCTGTGATGGACAATTTTTCCATATAAATAGCCATTGGATCAAGATAAACTTGACCTATTACTGGATATTCAAATTTAACCAACTCAAATTCATGATTTGATGTTGTAGTTATGTTATTTGCATCCTCATGCACATTCAGACATGGCTGCAACTTTTCTGATGGGTTCTGAAAGGATGCTTCTACTGAACACACCCCTGTAACTAATTATGTGATCATGTCAATATCATAACCACTTTTCAACTCATGACTAGCAAATGAAGAATCATTTTGACCGCACAGGTCATCCAACCGATCAACTATTGGATTCTGAAAAGACTGACAAGATTGTTGGATTGATTCAAATGAAATTTCCTGACTTTTTATGTATTTATCCTTCAACACTTGTTCAAGAGTATCCTTCAAAATTTGAAATGAATTATAATGTAATGGGACAAAATTTCATTCCATTATTTCAAATCTTGTTTCAAGCTGTGGACTTCCATCTAGACCTTGAAAATCAAGGGAAAATAGTGACTATGATTTTGGCTCTAAAATAGATCCCGTGTCATCAATGACATCCTCTACCGACTCATCATAAAAAAAATTGTCTTCACTATTCACAACTTGCCTAGAGTTTCTTTTCAAAATTTGAAAAGATGAGAAACATAAGGGCAAAGATTCTTCCCTTACTTTGAAATTTTCTGCATTTTCCTCATCGTTGTCATGATTGTTGAGAAGAGGTTGATTGTCATATTTGAGCTGTAATTGATCTTCTTCCTACCAACGACATGCTGATGGTTTCTTTGGACAGTCGACATCTATTTCAGCCTCATGATCATCATCATACTGATCACACTTGGGTAGATTATGCTAGTAAGAAAAGTCATCAAACATGCACATCATATCAATTGATGGCTCTTCAACAAGATGAGTTGGAACTTCATCTTCAACTGTATTGTGAATTGAATATATGAAAGAATCATTATCCAAACCATGGTACCAAGGGTGAGTTGCAAAATGTTTGGGAACTGTGACCTTTTCTTTATCTGAAATCAATGGAACATGATGTCTTTGGACAAAAAGATCATCTTTCCTATTGATCCTCTGCATCATCTATTCCATGGCACTGGCCAAAATGTCTAGTTTAGCTTCTGATGACTTCAACTACTCCGTTTCTTTGTTTTTCACATTTGACCTTTTGATCAACAAGTTGGCCTCCACATCAACTGCAATGTTCTACATTTCTTCAAGTGTTGTAGTGTTCCTTTCTCTTAATTGTAATGCCATCTCAGGATCAAAGGCATATGGGAAATGCAAGTGGGTTGATCTTGGGGGTGGCCTTATATCAACAGTCATTACATGCTATACCTTATTGAACCTTGTTGAAAAATGTTGTACTATTTCCCTTGGCTATCTTTTCAAATGGTCATACTCTTCCAGGATGAGAAAGACATTTCTCATGATCACCCATCAATCTAGGAAAACTTGCACAAACTGATGGAAATTGTTAATGCTTGCAGCTGGGAGATTTTTAAACCAGTTCTTGACTTTACCTGCCAATGATAGGGAAAACATTCTGATGCAGACATCATCATATTCTACCTCAAAGAGGTCAAGAAAATCCTCAAGACTTTGGATATGCTTTTCAGTAGTAATATTTTCATTCTCTCCATCAAACCTGGGCAGATTATTGGTGTAATTTGCAGGGAAGTCATGGAGGATAGGAGGCAAATATAGGGACTTGTATCTGTCTAGGATTTTGGCAGGTACAGGAGGTGAAGTAAGAGGCTTACAACAATCCGGAGCTTTATAAAGAGTAGGAGATAAAGTAGGAGGCTTATGTCTCACTAGGTCTTCTACAGGTGCATCTGGGATGTGCACATGTGTATGAGTATGTACATAATTTACAATTGGGGATCTTCTCTCTTGACGCTGATCAATTAAAAGATGGTCAATGTAATATTCATCAATATACTTTTGATCAGGCTTAGAATAAGACAAAACATAATTGCAGATAAAACCAAAGATGTCTTGAATGCAATTTCAGCTTGAGCACCAGGTCTCTCTAGGCTGTTTGGCCATGCTTTAGGTTCTTACTCCAGTAGAGTCTTTGATTTGGCACTGTCTGGAGATAATTTGGAGTCTTTAGGTGAATGATCTCAGCCTTCTTGTGTCTGGTCACTATCCACCATCAATGATTAGATATGGAACTTTGGAGTGTACTACTAGAGAAAGTTCCCCAGTGGAGTCATCATTCTGTTAGCACTCTGTAATTTGCCGAAGGCTGTGGAGGCAGTCACAGAGGCAACATCAAAACCACTTTGAGTCTTGGATCTATCCCTCCAAGACTCAGAGAGGGATATCTCTGTGTGATATATCTTTGTTTGAATAGATGTTAGGCTAGTTACACAGAACATAGGATTTGTTTTTAGGAATTGGGTATGGGCAAAGAAGAGAAACCATGGGCTATGGAGTCACTGCAACGAATGATAAAAAAAACATGTCAACAGGCTAATATTTGTAGGGAAAGGTAGAAAACTCACTGTATCCTTTAATTTAAATGAAATGGGTGAGACAGAACAGGTCAAGAAATCCAATTAAACAGAGAGAAACTAAGAATTTTGAGTTTAATCTTTAGTGGAAAACATGAAAAACTATACCAAGCCAGAGACAGAGGGTACATTAAAACCAATTTTGTTCTTAATATTCTTGGAACAACTCAGAAGCATATATTAATTATGATAACATAGAAAACAAATTTACAAAGAGGGATGCACATCACCAGTCGAAATAGTCACAAGAATCCTGCAACATAACACTGTATTATTGAATTGATGAAAGTATAGAAAGCTCAACGAGTTTCTTTACAAAAACTAAATCATGGTCCTATGACTCCTCCACCTCTTTTTGATTCTATACAATATATAAAAAATACCCTCCTCAGGTTCTCAAGGTCAAATTCAACCACCTTGGCCAAAAATAGCAAGAAATCCCCTAAAATCTCGAACTGTTTGCCATGAAAGACGAGCCTAATTTCTGCAAAAAAGGGGTCTGAATAGATATATGTTTCTCTTCAAATATGAAACCTGGGAAAAACAATGAATGATTTTATTGTATATGGGCATTTTTTGGCCAAACACCTCCTTTGGAATCACCAAATTCGCCTCCAGCTCGCCGTAACAGCTCCCGCAAGATCGAGACTATAACAGGAAAACCAAAAATCCAAAAAATGAGGCTAAAAGACAGCTTCGATTCTCCATTCTCATGGCACCTGTGAAAACCCTGAGAGAGGTTTTTGTTCTTCAGGCCATTATGGAGAAAATCCTCTCTCGAGTTTCAAAAATTCATTTTCATTTGACCAGAATCAGCTTCAGAAGAAGACTCATCAAAATGCGATGAAAGTGGTTTTTGTTTAGGAGGGGTGGTATTCTGGACCGCCCCTGAGGTGTTAAGCGGTTTTAGGGGGGGGTCCACTAGCCTGTGGAGCCAAAACTTGTCCAAGGTTGGTTTAAGAAATACAACCATTCTAGACCCCCCCATCCTGTTAAAGGTAGAATGGTCGAGGGGGTTCGTAATCACCTGTAGACCATCCATTTGCATCCTGTCATGATGACCATAGATTTGTGCACACTTGTTAGTCACCATTCTGAACCCCCCNCCCACTGTTAAAAACATAACATTCGTGGGGGTCCAGAATCCACTATCAATTGTTGATCTACGTGCAGCTAGATCGACTGTCAATCTAAGCACGCTCTTTATTCTCTAGGTGCGAATGCAGCAAAAACTTAGGCTTAGTGCTCTTTGTGGGTTTTGTGCATTGCTTCCCTTTTTATTTGTCTCCATGGGGTTAGTAAACACCACTCAACATCAACAATCATGAATTTTATTTTCTTTTTCTTTCCTTGAAAATAATTTGCAAAAACGAAATATTATTTGCAAACCAAAATACATCCAGAGTGAAAATTTTCCAGTCAACAGATGATCCTATATATTATAGGGTTATAACACTGTCTCACGTAAATGGGAGGTCCATCATATGGATGTTAAATCCACCTTCTCCAATGAATATTTGCAAGAATAAATCTACATGGAACAACCTCCTGGCTATGTCCATAATGACTCTAGCCTTGTTTGTCACCTCAAGAAATCTCTTTATGGTCTCAAGAAAGCTCCCCGAGCTTGGTATGCCAAAATGGATAGCTTTCTTATTGCCACTAGATTCTCTATATGGGATTATGATCCTAATGTCTATACCAAGAAAGTAGGAAGCCATCTCATAATCCTTTTCCTTTATGTTGATGACCTTATCCTTATTGGTAGTGACTCAAAACTTTTAAACCATGTGAAAACCAACCTTAAGAAAAAATTTGAAATGACAAACTTAGGCTTTTTGCATTATTTCCTTGGCCTCCAAGTTTTGCAAACCAATGAAGGAATTTTTCTTTCCCAGTCTAAGTATGTTTGTGACCTTCTTCGTCACTTTCACATGGACGATTGTAAACCAACCCCTTCTCCCTTCCAGTATGGAGTCAAGCTTTCTGCCAACTGTACTTCTCCTGACATTGATGCCACCCTGTATCATCAGTTAGTTGTTAGCCTCTTATAATTGACTCATACTCATCCTGATATTTCCTTTGTTGTTGGCCTTTTTGCCCAATATATGAAAACACCCCATGAAATCCATTGGAAAGTAGCTAAAAGGATACTTCGCTTTGTTCATGGTACAATTCAGTTCAGGATACATTACAGTTCAGGGGGGACTCCCTTATTGGTTGGTTTCACTGAGTCAGATTGGGTCTGCGACCCCGATGATCAGAAGTCTACTGTAGGTTATGTTTTCAGCCTTGGTTCATGACCTATCACTTGGGCCTGTAAGAAACAATAAGCTATTGCATTTTCTTCAGCAGAACCAGAGTACTGAGCAGTGGTAAATGGAAGTTAGGAAACCCTGTGGCTTTGAGAAATCCTTTCAGAGTTTGGATTCCAGCACCCGCATCTGACCAGCCTTTGTTGTGACAATCATAGTTCCATCAAGCTCGCCAAAGGCCCAGTTCAACATCATCACAACAAACACATAGAGATACACATGCACTTCATCAGAAAGTTCATTCATGATCAAGTTATTGAAGTGCTCTTTTTCCCTACAAAAGATCAAGTTGCAGACATTTTCACAAAGTCTCTTACAGACGCGAAGTTTTCCAAACTTTGATCTATGTTAGGAGTTCAAGAAGTTTTCATTAAGGGGGGATAGGCTCTAATGCTTCCTTCCTTCTCCTATTGTTTCACTATTGTAAATCCTTCAATCATATCCGAAGTTGTTCTTAAGGGGGGATGTTAGGATATTTAGACACTTAGGAGTTAGCAAGATCTACTTGGTCTATTGTTTCGTTAGGTAAAACTATGTTTTATAGTGTGTTTCTTTAGTATGCATTAGTATGCATTTGTAGTTAGGAAATCTGATGGTCACGATATGTTACCGACATAGAGTGATCAGACGGTTCATACTCTCCTCGATCTTAACAGAAATTGATCCATGGCTTAGCACCCGATTGAACCATAATCTCTATTTAAAGACCATGGAGGGTCATTTGTCGATGATTGATTGTGAGAAATTCTATTGTAAAATCTCTATGTAATCTTTTTCTTTGCATTAATAAACTGCTCCAAATGGTCGTGTTGGTTGGGGCCGTGGATGTTTCCCCGTAGGGGTTTTACCATGTGAAAACATCAATGTGTTGATCTTTGAATTGGTTATGTGAGTGGTTACTAAATGTGTTCGTCCTCTGTTGGAATACCTATGTTGTTGAACAATAAAATCCCACTCTTGTGAGCACATGTTATTGACTTACTCTTTGAGGACACTTTGTGCAAGTGTTCTATTTATAGTATATGGTTGCATGTTTCACTTATGGATTCTTATGATGATGTTGATGGATTATGAATTATGTTGTTTTGATATCTATGTATTGACAAATGATATTGATGAGATTCCCCTGCGTGTAGAGGACACTTGGACTCTGTATTGAGTTAGGGAGTGGATTGTATTGTTTTGAGTATTTCATTTATTCATATGTGAAATATGATCAATTATATTATAAAGTTGTTTTTTCTAACAAGAACAATTAATGGAATTTAATTATGAGAGACAGTGGCAATGTCACTGGTTCTGTTACAACTATGTTGAGCCACGATCTACTAGTCAAATACAATCCTGGAGACTATACTAACCTTCCAGGGGTGGGATGTTTTACAAATTTATTTACAGCAGAGGCTTCTATAAAAAATGTCATTCTTGTTGAGAAATTGCAGAACTCCCTTTCGTGACTTGAAAACTGATTTACTTCTCTGGATCTTGCTTCCATTCATTGTTTCGCTGAGCCATATTTTCCTCCAGCTAGGCGATTCTGGCCTCGAATTCTTTCTTGGGGTTCTTGAGTTCTTTATGAATTTTATCGAGCTCCTTAGTGATCTCGACTTTTTTGGTGGTAATGTCCCCTTCTAGCATCTCCAGTCTTCTTCCTGTGTCTATGTCTAGATTTTGAAGAAACTCCAACTGGTAGTTCAATATTTTCTTTAAATTTTCCAGAGAAACATCCATTGTGTTCAACCTTTCTTCTATTCTTGGTTTTCTTCCCAAGATGGATTCCATATTTGGTGACTTCTTCTCTTCTCCTTGTGACCTGCTGCTGTGCTCGATCTTCTCATAGCTGGGCCGAATTCCTTCTTGGTTGTCTCTATGGGATATTGGTATGAGGGGTTAAGTTCCTCTCCCTAATTTAATCACAGCCTCCTCCCAAATTGAATCCCCTAAACAATTTCTGTGATTTGAGGGTTATGGGTGACTTGTTGATCTGTCTCCACCCCAATGAAAATCAATGACCGAATGATGCTCTAGGATGTACCTTATGTCCACTTGCACTTTCCTATAGAGCCTTAGTCCTGTCACGCTTTGGATTTGGCCAAATCCTTCTTCTGTGCTACCTTTCCGTTTCCAACACATGACTTTAATTCTTTTATGGGATTTCTCCCTAGAGTCAGGGAAGATCCATTGTGGATGTTATTCCATTAAGTTGCATAGTTCTAGAAGTCAAGAGGGTGCCTTTATTGGCCTCGGCATCTGTTTTCTCATTTAGGTTTCGTAAAACATGGTAAATCTTATAACACCGGAAATTCCCAAGGAGGAGTTGGATTTTCTCCAAGAGGTTATTGAGTTTTACATTTTTGAGTTTGCTTTGGTGGATTAAGGATTTGATTGCTATCCAAGAGTCACCAATTATTACCATATCTTGAACGCTATGACTGATTTGTTGAATGAGCCCTTTCTAGATGGCTAGGGCTTCTACTCTATTGTTAGTTCCAGTTCTGAGTCCCCAGGTGAAGCTTAGTTTCATTGATCCAGTGGGGCTTTCTAGAATCCCTCCTCCACCTGCCAAGCCTGGGTTCCCTTTGGAGGCCCCGTCAAAGGACAAAATATGTTTGTTTTCCTTTGTCTGCCAGTCTTCAAACTATTTTTTCTCCTTTCATATTTCCCAGGCTTCATGGCTAGAGTTGTTGTCCTTTTTTCCCCTTTGATCTTGAATTTTAAACTGAGCCAACCATTGTTCCTCTTCTAACTCTAGCCCTCTAGAATTCTTTGTTTGGCAGAAGTGTGGAGCGCTTTCACCAAAGTAGGCCTGTATCTTGGTTGCAACTTGGGCTGGACTTCTTTTGAGTTCCCTGAAGAGTCTATTGTTTCTCTCCAACCATATTTTCCAGAGGATGAATTTGGGGAGGACTCTCCACAGAGTGGAGATTTGGCCTTTTTTCTTAGTCTGGAAAGGGCAGATGGAATCCCAATTTTGAAGAAGGTTACTTGTATCTCGGGGTATGATTATGACACTTTGCAACCCCAGAGCCAAATGCCAGACTTGTTTGGAATAAGCACTGTTGAGTAGAAGATGGTATGTGGTTTCTTCTACTTGAAGACAGAGCGGGCATCTATTGGGGCCTTCCCACCCCCTTATTCTAAGTTTTTATCCCGTTAGAATGCTTCTGTCAGCCAGATTCCAAATAAAAATTTTAATCTTTGGGATGGACTTGGAAGTCCAAATTGCTTTCCAAATTGATGGATTTGGAGGGACATTGGGGTAGGCGTTTGTGAACCGATACCCTGCTGCAGTGGTGTACGTCCCTGAGCTCATTCCCCAACCTCATTTGTATTTTCCTCTTTTTTTGAGGGGGGATTTCCCTTGGAGGCATAGCTTCAGGGCGTTCCAATCCTCTTCTAATTCTGGGGGGTTGTTAGCAATTCCCCACCCTAGCCACATCTTGTGCTCATCGTTCCCCCAAATTGAGATGTCCCAAAGAGTGTGTAAATTTTGAGTGACCATCCACTCTTTCAGTTGATCCAGATCCGGTCTCAACCCAAGGGGAGGATCTCCCATGATTGAGTCCTGCCAAATATTGATTTTTTTCCCATTTCCTCGCACCCAAGTGAGATGAGGTCTGAAATGGGACATATTCTTTTGACAGAGAGAGAAGATTATGGACCCTCTTTTCTCTAAACATGGATGCTCTATACATCTTTTCCTTGGACCCTTAAAGTACTTTTCCCATAGCACATTTTTACTCCACATTGGCTTCCCGGTGGTTAGGTTCCAAAGCATCTTTGCACCAAGTGCTAGGATTTGAACATGTGCATTTTTGAAGTGGAGACCACCTTCCAAGATAGGTTTAGAGATTTTTTCCCATCTTATTAGGTGCATCTTTATCACTGACTATTTTCCTCCTTCCCAAAGGAACCTTCTAAACATTTCTTCAATTTTTTGTATTATGGAGACAGGGGCCAGAAGCAAAGAGCTTTGGTAGATTGGAATGCTGGTTAGGACAACCTTGATCAGGACCACTTTACCTGCCAGGTTTAACTAGTTCACTCCCTAGGAAGTTATCTTGTTCTTTATCTTGTCAATCAACACATTCTAGTGTGATGATCTTGAGGCAGAGTTGACTATTGGGACTTCCAGATAATTGAAGGCATCCCATTTGGTACAGCCTTCCATTCGCAGTATCCTAGCAATCTCCAACATTTCATTTGGAATTATATTCCAACCATAGATCTTTCTTTTGGCAGGGCTTATGACACTTCATGAGATTTCTGTGTAAGCCGCTAATTCATTCTTGAATTTTCTTGTTGTGTGTAAGCTCGCTCCTCCCATTAGCATAGTGTCATCCGGAAACTGGGCATGATTTATGTCCTTTACCCCTGGCACTATTCCCAACCCATGGAGATTGTTGTGATTCTGGCAGTGCTACAGTTGGAAGCTCAGAACTGAGGTTTGAATTGCATAGAGGAGGGGAGAGAGGGGGGCAACCTTGTCTGAATCCTATGGAAGCTTGAAAGAACTTAGTTACCCTTCCATTCACAAGAGGGGCTATCTAGGGTGACCTGATACACACTTTGATCCAATTTACAAAAACTGGGGCGAACCCAAAATTTTCCATGACTTTAAATAAAAAATTATGTCTTACTCTATCAAAAGCATTAGCGAGGTCAAGTTTTATTATCATACCTTTGTATTTTCTCTGGATGCTTGAGTACAGGGCCTCTTGCGCTAGGATGATGCTATCTACTATGTGTCTGCCTTTGATGAATCCTCTTTGGTTTTTGGGGATGATTATAGGGAGAGTTGTTTTAATTCTATTGGCTATTATTTTTGTGAGGATTTTGTATCTTGTATTGCAGAGGGAGATTGGTTGAAATCTATCGAAGCTGATTTATCCTTTTTCTTTTGGAATCAACGCGAGGAAGGCCAAATTTGTTCCACCTCCTAGTTTGCTACAAGTTTGAGATTTATGGATCAACTTTGTTAGATCTGATTTTATTATATCCCAGCTCTGCTGATAGAATCTTACTGTGAAGCCATCTGATCCTAGGGCTTTGTCAAGATTCATTTGATCTAGTGTCGTATTTATTTCTTGTTGAGTAACTTTCTTAGTTAGGCTGTTGTTGATGTCGTCCTTGATGAGTTTTTGGATAAGGGAGAGAGGGTACTCTTCGGGGTCTATATCAGTCTTTTGCGTTTCAGTATAGAGTTATTCGAAGGCTTCATTTTCCATTGCTTTAATGCCTTCTGGATTAGTGATTGTTTGATTTTGAACTTGAATTTTTGTCACTGTTTTAAATTTCTTCCTTGCCTTAGATTGCTTGTGAATGTAGCTCGTGTTTCTATCTCCTGCTTCCAGCCAAAGGCTTCTGGATTTCTGTCTCCAGTAATTTTCTTCCTCATGGTAAGCCTTGTGCCATTGTCTTTGTAGATGATATTCTTGTTGCAAGCATTCTTGGGTGATCTCCTAATTTTCCATTTCCAGTTGGTGGCTCCCTAGCTACTTTTGGGATTTTTGATGGGATTTTATTGGATTTGCCTGACCTTTTGCCCAAATTTTTAGCGTTGTCTTTAGTCTCCTTATTTTTTATTCCCACAAAAAGAAGGATGAGCCTCTTACTGTGCCATTCCAGACTTTGGACACTAGCTTTAGTAAGTCTTTGTCTTGGGGCTAGGTTGGGCTAAATCTAAAAGGTATGGGTCCCTGGATTTTGTCACAAAAAATTTCTAAGAGGATGGGCTTATGATCTGACACATTGCGGGGGAGGATCGCAGAGGTGGGAGTGAGTCCCAGAGGAAACAAGGAGCGTTGGATGAGAAATCTATCGAATCTAGCTACTATATTCCCTGGTCCTATCCTTTCATTTGTCCATGTGTACTTTCCTTTAGTAGGCTTGAAATCTTCTAGGTCCCAGTCTGAAATTAGATCTTCCACCCACTCTCTTGTTGGTTCTCGCACAATGGAGCCACCTTTTTTTTTATCTAAAGCTAGGATCACATTTATATCCCCCCCCAATAATGATATTGTCTGGATCAGTTTGCAATAAATAGTCTTTTAGGGTGTTCCAACACTGTCTTTTTTCCATTAACAGGTGTGGTACATAGACATTGAAGGGACTTAGCAGTCGGCCCATTGCCTTGTGAAGGTGTATGGTGTGGATCCAGTGCATTCTCATATCAGAGTTGATTAGATCAAATGTCATAGTATTCCACAGGGTGCCTAACCCACCTGAGGCACCTCTTGCACTTTTTTCTATTCCTTGGCTTATTCTCCATATGGTAGTTGTTGCTTTGAGTAAGTATTGGCTATCAATCTTGGTCTCCTGGAGGAGTAGGATATCTGATTTTGAGGCTCTTATGATGTCCTTAAGTTTTTTTTCTTTCCTTTTTCTATCGAATCCACGACAATTTCAGGAAGTTAGATTCATAAATTACCTTGGGGGGATGACTGGCCTCCTTGGGAGGCCTTGGAATGCTTCCTTATCTGTTTGACATTGATCAGTTGTTTGATTGTTGGTTGTGATCCCTTTAGTACATATTTGTAGGTTTCTTTGTCTCTTTCTTCTTTCTTAGATTTTCCACCACTTCATGTTTTCTTTGGTGTGACCAGGGCATCACTTGTGCATTCGTAATCAGTATTTGACGAGACCTCACCCTCCTCTATGTATGGTCTTGCATCCTTTCTTGAGGGGGATTTGTATTGATCTTGTTCTTCTGCCGACAAGTGGATTTTTTTGACTTTGGGGGTCAGATTTTCACATGTTTCTTCTGTTGGGGATTCTTCCTATGTGTTTTCATTTGTTGTTTTCTCTGTAGTTTCCTGAGCGAGAATTCTGAAGGTGTTCTCTTACCTTTTGTTTGACTTATTTTCTGGGTCCATGGATTGTGTGGGGGTTGTCTTTTCATTCCTTGGGCCTTTATATTTGGAGTTGGATCTTCCTTTTCTTGGTTGTTGCCAACCTTCTCCCCCTTCTTTTTCTATGTTTGGATTTTTAGGGAATTTTCTCTGGAATTGTTTGTATTCATGACATCCCTTACATTTGAATGGGAGATGTTCATAGTCCATATTTTGGTAATGATGGCAGTATCTGACCTTGAGTTTGATCTCTTTAGGTAGTCCCCCCTCCAGATCGACTTCCACATAGATTCTTGCGCATGAGTATTGGTCTCTAGGGTCCATTCGGTCGATGTATTTTCCCAACCCATTCCCGATCTATAACATCCCTCTCTAGCGCACTGAGAGAAATTATTCTTTGAGGACACTTGCTGGCAAGTGATCCAGAATATTATGCTATTAAACTTTTGATTTTGATTATGAAGCGTTATGGTATGATGACATGTTGTTTTACCGCCTCGACATAGACAGGTGTTATTGACTCGGTTTTACTAAGTGTGCAAGATTTTGGACCTCGAGGATGTAGAGGCATCGATGAAACCCCTTGGATTCTGGATCGATTCAGGGAGTGTACCATTGGAGTTTGATTGTTTTATTGTGATATTAGTGCATCTGATTAGATGATATGATATGGATATGTTCTGACATGATTTGTTGATGATGCAGGCTGATGATAGCTTGCTGACCAGACTCACATGTGCAGTAAAGGGGTCACACATGACTACCAGAAATGTTGAGGGAGAGGTGTGGAAAACAGCCCTGGCACAACCTACTAGCACTCCCGCCGTGTCTTCAACTGTAGGTTAATGTTTACCTAGTTCGAGAGGACCCATGATGCCACGAGGGCAGACTTCGACAGTCCCTCACGATGATTCTAAGGGGCGCACAATAAGGCAAGGGCCTTATTCCTTAAAGGTCCTTAGTCTCCCACAAGTTCACCTGGTGGAGTATTGACTCAAGGAGTTTTTGATGTCTACCAAGTCAGTCAAGAGGCGAGTGACACCCTTGGAGCACATAGTGCATCCTGAAGGGCACGCCGTGCAAGGGAACATATGAGGCGAGTGGCACCCTTGGAGCACCTAGTGCGTCTTGAAGGGCATGTCGCGTTGTTTTAATAAATGAATGAACTTAGACGACCTTAGGATAAACAATGTGATAATAATTAAAAAAAAAACTTTTTCCCTAGTAAAATGTTGCCCATCACGAAAATTAAGGTCTAGTTCTAAATCATGCTAGTGGTAAAATTTTATCCTTTTTATAAAAAAAAAAAATTNATATATCAATTTTTTTTTTTTATAAAAAGGATAAAATTTTACCAAATAAAATTAAAAACAAAATAAATAAAGAGTATGATCTTCGTTAAATCTTGTAACATGGAGGGAGTAAGAAATTTAATTTATTCAAAAATAAAATTAAAAAATTTGTTGGAATAAAATTAAAAAAAACAATGCAATTAATTGTTTTATTATTTTTTATAATTTAAAATATACTAATTAAATGAGAAAAGGGAAAAAGGGTTAATTTCCACACCTGCCTTTTTGAGTTCTAATTAAAAAGGGTAAAGAGGGAAAATATAAAATATTAGGAAACTAGGAAAATAGGTAAACATAAAAAGGAAAAAAGGGAACATAAGGGAAAAACCGGAAAATCAAACTTAGTAAAGTATCTACCATTTAAGAGCTTTCTATTTTAAAATGAACTACCTATTTAATAACTGGGAAATCCTTTAAAACCTGTAAGAGAATTTGGGGACACCTAGGAGTGATTGTAGGAGTAACTCTAGGTGGGTGAGGGAATTAAAAATAACTAATTAATTAAAGAAATTAATTTATGGAGGAATGAAGGGGATGGGTGACACTTGTACGGAGAGGAATTTTTAGGAATTAAATTTTAAAAACATAATTAAACGAAATTTTAGGAAACTAAGGAACCACAAAACTCTATATAATGAAGGGAGGAGATGGAGGTAAGGTCTCTTGTGTTTTACGTAACGTTACGGAACAAAAATATCTACTTGACTGACTTAACTTGTGGGAGTTGCGATACCCATCTCAATGAGGAGTGGTAGCTCGACCTTGCGAGGCAAGCTGGGAGCTAGTCGAAATATATGGATAGTGAGTGTGTGGCCCCTTTGCAGCTTGGGGGGCTAAGGGGGAAGAAGAGTACCCCTAGCATTGGTTGAGAGGTACCAGTGTAGTCTCACCGGTCAACACGTGGGAGTTGCAACGATAACGCGAGACGTCCACTCCGAACATGCAACGATACGCTTTCTTCATTTTGTATGGTAAATTGTTTGAGAACCTATGTTTGAATCTACATTTTTACTTAGGTAAGTGAACTGATTGTCTAGATGGTTTTCTGAAATTTTCTTATCCTAGCTTGATGATAGATTGACTCCCATGGCTTCATTTCCCCGCATGTCTTGACCATCTTGCTGTGTTCATTATGACCTTTGTGTTTTTTTAGCCTTCATCCCTAGCTCACTAGTCCTCGCCTGAGTAGTCGTCCAAGAGCCTAATCTACGGTCGTCTCCTTAGCATTAAAATACCTATGGATCTCAACGCCCTACTTTTCTGTGTGAGGATGATGAGTGAAGGAAGAACCTGTTAGATGACTACCCTTGATGTTTGTCCCTGGCTGATTGTTGATTCTTCTATCTAGCAATGACCTTTACGTCTGGATTATCTTCTGTCCTGGTTGGTTTTATCTATGCCTTGACTGATAGAACCCCTGCAATCATTCCATGACCCTTCCCATTGGATCCTTTCATTCTCTTACTCTTGTCTACGCTGTATTGGAGTATTCTGGCAATGAAAAATGAAATGAATTCATCTCCGCATTTTACATTGGGTTTTCTGGCAATGAAAAACGAAATGATTTGTGGTCTTCATTTTTATTTCGGGTATTCTAGCAATGAGAAATGAAATGAATTCATCTATGCATTTTACATTGGGTATTCTAGTAATGAAAAAAGAAATGAATTCATCTCTACATTTTACATTGGGTATTCTGGCAATGCAAAACAAAATGATTTTTGGTCTGCATTTTTATTTTGGGTATTCTGGAAATAAGAAACAAAATGAATTCATCTCTGAATTTTACATTGGGTATTCTGGCAATGAAAAATGAAATAAATTCATCTCTTCATTTTACATTGGGTATTCTGGCAATGAAAAACAAAACGATTTCTGGTGTGCATTTTTATTTTGTATTCTAGTGATGGAAAAGATGAATTATTATTGTCTGCAATTCATTTTAACTTTGGGGCGATTTTTCCCTTGATGAAGATTGTGTTTTTCTTTAAAATTTTGCTGCCATTTGATTCATGTTAATTCCCACATTTTTTCTTTTCAATTCATCAAATTTCCTATTGTGAAAGACCACAATTTGGAAATTAAAAACGGACTTTGTTGCATGATGAAATCACCCATGAATTAATCCATTTAAATCACAACTTTACTTGCCGAAATGACCACATTTTTGATAATCAGAAGTTGATTTTGTTGCTGTAGAAATCATCCACGATTTTATCCATTTAAATCACAAATTTACCTGCCGGAATGACCACATTTTTGATAATCAGAATTTGATTGTGTTGTTGTAGAAATCACACACAATTTTATCCATTTAAATCACAACTTTACTTGCTGGAGTGACCACGTTTTTGATAATTAGAAATTGACTGTGTTGTCATCTTAATTGACCATGAATTTCCTTAATCATTGCTTGAGTTGTTGTTGACTGACCACAAGTTGGTCCTTCTGCAGTTTTGTTTGTCCCTTTTATCCTCCTTCACATTGAACGCATACCCAACATTCTCTCCGCCAATCTTTAATTACCACAACAATGTTATTGGCCATGTTGATTATCATGTTAACTGCAATAATAAATGCTATTTTGTTGCCTTATTAATTACTAGAATAATTGTTGCAACAATGTTAATGGTTAGCAACCTCCTTTTTCTGTTAAAGACCATGTTAATTGCAATATGAAATGCTATATTTTTTCCTTATTAATTGCCAAAACAATTGCTACAACAATGTTATTGGTTAGCAAATTCCTTCTATTGATTAAATGCCACAACAAGTTAAATAGTTAACAGTTATATAAATCACCTGGTTATTGCTCTATGAATGGTTATGTTAACAGTAATACAAATTGTCTTGTTAATGTTATATTAATTGTATGTTAACTAGAATGTTAAATACCTTGTTATTGCTATATTACTTATTATGAAAACAGTCATGTAAACTATCTTGTTAATGCTATATTAATTGTCATGTAACTGCTATGATAATCACCTTGTTAAATTGCTACAACACTGTTAATAGTTAGTGGTTCCCTTCTTTATGATAGTAGACCTCTAGCATTGTTATTTAGATCAATATAGGTAGACTACATGTTCAGATTTAATTTCTTATAAGTGCTAATGGTAGCATTCCACTTTAAGAATGTTAATGTTGTTATTCAAGTTTATGGCTAGTTGGATGGGGATTCAAATTAATATAGAATTGTCCATTTAGGTTGTAATAAATATTAAAATTTGTATGGTGAGTAAAGACTAGATTGCAAATTTTAGACTTTCTAATTTAGATATGTAATTGATGTTAGTTGGATTTATAGATATCGCCTAATTGGTAACTCAGACACGCTAAATTGAGTCGTAATTCATGTTAATTTTGGTTGGTAACTCGTTGACTAATGGAATTTAGACTGGTTAATTGATCTATAATTAACACCAATTTAAATCATAGATATTGACGTTTTATCCTTGATTAATGGTTGGGTTGTTGACGAAGTCATTTTTAGCTTACGCTTCCCGTTGAGGGTGTTGTTGTTCATTTTGATTAATGTTTGTACTTGGTTTTGTAAACATTTAATGTGTTTGGTTGCTCACTGTAAGGGTTCTAGTTACTTGTGTAATTAATTTTCAGTGTGTGGGGTTGTTAGGATGATTTTCCTTAGCTTAGTAGGCTGGGTTTGCTTGTGTCGGGCATAATGTAGACACCTCCCTATTCCTCAGAACAGACGCTAGCCTTGAGACCTTAAATAATCAAAATCGATGGGAACCTAGGCTTGAGCATTGCATATGTGTCCTGGAGGTCCTAACCATTGCAAGGTAGGATGGGCGAGTAGTCATTTTTATTCTTTGCTAGTTGAACATCGTACATTGCTTCTAGCTGCTTGATGTGATTTTATGTTAGGTTGTTAATGTTTGTTGTGGTTTTATTTTCATGCATTGTGTTCTTCATCATGTTGTGATGTTGAGTATAATCTCATTATTACCTTCCTACATACACACACAAGAAAAATAAAAATTGCACTTATTATGTGAGGTTTGTTGTCGTAACGAAATGGGAGGTTCGTTACATGATCTCTTGAAGCGAAGAGGGGTTCCAGCAGTGGATTCGTAGATTGTGTAGCCTGACCCAGACTGGAACATCCTTGGGGAATTCTAGATCTAGATCAAACCTTGGAGTCCAATGATTTAGATAAATCCTTTGAGTGCCCATGAAGTATGAACCCTTCTTGAAGATGAGATCCCTATCTTCTCGAGAAATGAATTCAAAGATAAAGAATCCTCTTCCCACCGCATAGCAGGTTACACTGTTTTTTATCAGTGGTCTCCAATTCCTTTGGATCTAGTTGTTCATGGTTCGGGTTGAAGGCCATAGCCCCATGAATTTTCCTACTGGTCCTCGTTCTGACAGGGAAACTACAACCCTCATTGGTTGGTCCGAGGGAGATCAATCTCAGGTATTGAATCGAGCTTCTTGACAAAGCTAGGGGGTTCCACAGGGAGGAGCTTCTTACCATGGGTGACTAGAATATTGTGAAAAGAATAAGAAGGTGAAGGAGGGGGTGGGGACTCCCCTCCTCCTGGAGCGGCCATGGAAGGCAGCTAAGGCGAACATAGACGAAACCCTAAATCATTTCAGAGTGCTTGATTATATTATGATGTTGTTATGGATCATTGAGAGTGTTTTGTTGATCGATTCAAGCAGACGATGACTTGCTAATGTGACTAACATAAGGAGTAAAGTGGCCATGCACATAGGCCATATATTTAGGGAGAGGTGTGGCAACATCCCTATCAAAAATTTCTAGCACTCTCATTGTGGCTCGAATTGTAGGTTAACGATTACCTAGTTCGAGAGGTCCACGATGTTGTGAGGAAAGACTGTGATAGTCTCTCACGAATATTTCTAAAGGGTGCACAATAAGGAAGGGTATGTAATCCTTATAAGCCCTTAGTCTCTCACAAGGTCTCTCGAATGGAGTGTTGAAAGAAAGGGTTGGAAAAATACCAAAACAAGTAAAAGTAGAGTGGAAGCCTTGGAGCATGGAGTGTGTCTTGAAGGGCACGCCACATAATTAAAAATTTGAGCCAAAGGAGAGTGGCACCCTTGGAGTATTGAGTGTGTCTTGAAGGGCACGTCGCGGAAATAAAACTTGAGAGAATAATTAAAGACTATAAAATATTTAATCATTGTTGGATATAATTAATTAAATAAGGATTGGAAATTATTCTTTGTGAATCCCTAAATGAAAGTCTAAACCTTTTTAAAATTTAAGCCTAAGTCTAAGCTTGGTGAGAATACTAAAACTAAGTTACAAATTAAACAAAATGGGAAGGAGGTAAATAAATTCAAGAACTTAAGAAAGATATAATAAATCTAAATATTTAATCCAATACACATGTGTATGGAAAATACCAAATCAGAATTTAAGATAATGAATGAATAAATATAAAAGAATGTGTAAGCATAGAAAGGTATCTAGAGTCTAGTTAACACTAGTATAACTAGAGAATAATCTTATTTTAACTCAACTCAGTTTTAAAAAGGCATCGGTCATTTAATAGGAAATAAAGGGAATAAAGAGACAACTAAGAGTGATTCAAGGAGCGCTTTTAGGAAATGTGAGGGAAATTGAATTTTAGTAAAATAAAATGTGGATTTAATTGTGAAAATTGGGGAAAAGGTGAAAAGTATAAGAGGGATATAATTATAAATTATTTTAATTAAAAAGAAAAGTAATTGTGCAAGTGAGGATGAGTGATGGGAAAATTCTATAAAACAAATGGTTGAGATGAGAAATAGATCATGACTGGTTATGGGTAAGGTTATGCTGTAGACATTTTGAATGGTTTTACTTGTGAGAGTTCGGATACCCATCTTCAGAGAGAGTGGTGGCTCTACCTTGCGATGTGAGCTGGGAGCTAGAGGATTTATGGTCGTTTGTGTTTGTGTCCCCTTTGTAGCTCGGGGAGCTAAAGGGGAATAAGAGTTCCCCTAGAATTGGTTGGGAGGTACCGGTGAAGTATTAACAGTTAGCAAGCGGGAGATCGAAAGGAGGGTCGTTGCAGAAGGAAATCTTTGGTTTCATAATTTTTCGCCGATGGTTATGGTATTTTTGTTTAGCTTGTAATTGTAATAGTTAAGATATAAATTGGTTTTCAATAATTTTCTTTAGAACTCTAGATTTCTAGAAAAAACATTATGTGATATGAAATTGTATGATTGTTCTCCGACTATGGGATGCCGCCATGGTGCATCGATTGCATGAACTAAATAATTTCCCTCATATTTCGGTAACACTAATTTAAATGATAAATTGTATAGTTTTACATCATGTATCCCAAATGTTTGAGATGAATTTAATCATGCTTAGTGAAATGTCCTAAAAAATCTACCAAATGGAAACAATATTTTTCTGTGAAACGTTAGATTCAGTATTTACCTGCATAGACTTTCTACAACTATTTTGATATTACAAAACAAGATGTGATCTCACAAATTTGTGAGTGGCTTTAGAAGAGAAGTAGAATCAATCTATTGAATAAATTTTAATTCAATTGATAGTCCAACAAATGGTGTAATTTGATTAATGTTGCATAGGAGTCTATAGGTTTTTTTTTATGTGACGAAGAAAAGGACTATCCCATAATAATGAATTTTTTCTTTGTACAAACTGCCAACCTCTGCGTTTTTGCTTCTACAAATTTTCCCAACAAATGTGAAACTCCTGGCGATCTTTCCCTTTGAAACCTCTACATTTTTCTTGTGCAAAATTTTCCCAGCAAAGGTGAATCTCTTAGATATTTCCATTTGAATCCTCTATGTTTCATCTATGTTATTTCATAAAAATGTATCCATGTGTTCCATCTCTGCGAAAAACATATGCATTTTTATGGTTACGATTTTCCAAGAATCTTGAATGGATATTGGTTTTCATGTTTTGTGAACTTTAGATATTATATATACGTGATTTTCACTAGCTGGACAATTTTATATATTTTTTATAATAGATCACAAAAAAAACCTCTTGTCTATTGTTTTGTTTATTATATGGAGATAAGTAGACTATATTTCATTTAGGCTCTTAGGGCATAGCAACACATTCTATAAAAATGTTATGAAATATTTTCAATGGGGAGTTTTGCTAGATTAGTTAATCTTTCATATTTGTATAAGAACAAAATTGTCCTTCTAATAATAGGATTGGCATTGTCTTGTCTCAAGATCCCTAGAAAGTAAAAATCCTTCTCTAATTTTTTTTGGTAGAGTCTTCAATGAAAATTGAATTTGATGTTTTATGAACTTTATATATTATATGTAAGTGAATTTTTCTATCTAGTACAAAAGTCCAATCTTAATTCACAAACCTTTCTATGGAGATCCTATAGAAGTCGAATTCTTTTTTATCCGCCTCTTTCTTAGTGGTAGTAGTACACCTTATGATAGATAATAGGGATCTTCCTCATAGTGTTGATGGTCATCACTGTCATGTGCTCTTGCAGGATGAATTCAAAGTGAGTTTGATGTTTTATGAACGTTAATTATTGTGTCTAAGTATATTCGATGTGATCGTCAATTTTAGAATTGCTTATTGTAGACCTTTAAAAACTCTTCTCAAGGGTTTTCTTTTTTAAAAGAATATAAGTAGATTATTTTCTCATATAAGCTCTAGGGAATAGCAACAAAATCTATACAACTAGTTTATGATATTCTCCCAATAGGGATATTCCTTACATTAGTCGATTATGTTCATTGCTTTGTTCTCTCATTATATAGTGGGAACCAAAATTACTATTTGTACAAAAATTCTAATTTCTTAACAATAAGAGCATTAGCATTTGTCTTGTCTCTAGCTTGCTAAAAGACAGCTCCGTCCTCCAAATATCCCTTTCTTTATATAATCTTGAATGGAATGATTAAACTCGCAATAAATAGATTTATTGTCAACTAATTAAGGATGATCTGTTATTCAATTCAGAATTTGATTAGTCGTGCGCCCTTGAAGGAATGTTGAGTTATGTTTAATTCAATAATTAGATCATGCTCCCACCTTGGAAACAATATTGATTTATTCTTTAATTCAGTAATTGATTAATCATGAGCCTTGAAATCAAATAGATGTTTTTTTTCGTGCCATGAAAATAAAATAAAGTTGAATACACTTGTGCCTTAACTTATGTTGTTATATGATTGATTAAGCCCTTATAATCTCTTTCACCTTATAAAATAAATTCGATTACACTTATGCCTTTAGAATAATGTTGACATATAATTGATTTAGTAATTATATTCTCTTGCACCATGCAAAATAAAGAAGATTTCTCATGTGTCATGAATAAGATTGATGTATGGTTTATTGAATATTTAGAATTCTCTTGAGACATGAATAATATCAATGTATGAATTCTTGAGTATTTAAATTCTCTTACTCCGTGAACAATAATGATGTTGATTTATTGAGCTAGTTTTTTTTCAACTTGATTGTGTTAGTGGGATTTAGAAACCTCCTTGTTCCTGAGAACAGTCGCCAGCCATGAGACCTTAAGTGGTCAAAATCAATTGGATGAATCTTGGGATTGTGCTTTGCTTATGTTTCCTAGAGGTCCTAACCTTCCAGGGTTGGTTGGGAGGGTATTCATTTTAACATTCAACATATGGTTGATCATTGTTTATACTTTTCTTCAGTTGATTGTGATGTGTTGAACTATGTCGCTACTTATGTTTATGTCTTGGTCAAGTGTACCTATCATTTATGTTGAAGCATTGGTTGTGTCGTTATTGATTACGATGATGGGTCACTTATAATTATTTTAATTATGGTTTATTTTGATTATGCACTACTATGAATTATGTCTTGATGTTAATTTCCAAATGATTTTAAAGAAACATTACCTATTGTGCTTCACTTTTCCTAGTCGTAACGAAGGGGATGTTACATCAAGACCCATCAAAATAGAGAGGAGTTTTACGTTTTATGGAATATGTTCTTACACCACACATGATTATCCATGCTTAGGAGTTTTCTCTAGTAATTAACATGTTTATTGATTTGTTTATATACATAAAAATATTTATTTGCATATTTTTTTCATTGTGATTGACATTCTATTCTTAAATGCTAATGTGTTATGCATAAAATAATTTCACAGGTCTTGTAACTAAAGGATATCATTGATCTAAATGTTCTATACCTTCTTTAAAGACTAGGTGGTCCAACCACATACGAAAGCCAATGTACGACTGCTCGAGGGTATTCCTCCTAGAAGAACATGCTTATAGAAGAGAAACATCCACTTTCAATGTTAAACTAGAGAGAACTCAAATGCCTACAATAATGAAACCAACATAATGGTTAGAGAATATGAGAGAGAGAAGGAGAAGGATATTACAAAAATGTTTGATTCAAATGCAGAGCCTATGTTCGATGATCCATAATTATTCGAGACCTATGTTGAGAAATTTCCCATTAGGATGAAAATGAAATGTATCTTTTATGAGCTCCCCTACTAGGAGAATATTAAGATTACCCACTTACTAAATCCCATGCATATATTTAAAAATGTTTCATCTTCTTTATGGAGGAAAATATCATCGAAATAAAGTGACACATCATCTGTGAGGAGAGATCTTATTTCTTCAAAAACTAAAAAGAATCATTTTCCAAGACAAAAAAGTAGAGGAGTGGTTGGTCCCTCTTGGTCTTTCAAAGAAGGTGATGTCCCATAGATTTTGAAGAAATAAGATATTTTTTTAGCAAAGGAAGTTATATTGGGTCTGAAGGTGCCTTATTTATATGGTTCTTCCCTACGACGTTGCTTCACTGTGCATTAAGACAATTTTTAGGGTTGAAATTACATGACCATTTGAACCTTCTAAAGGTACGACGTATGCCAAAAATATGATTTTATTATTTTTGATATTTATTTTTATGCCATGGGATAAAACATAATTATTTTTTTATGTGTTTAGTTTGTAGTGTCATTATCCTATTCTCGTGAGTGGGTGTCTCAACCATGAATTCCCCCACAACTTAAGGCGTGCCATATCTAAATTATTTGTATTTGTACGTTGGATCACATCAAAGGATATTTATATGTCTATCATTCGATGGTGGCATAAAGAGATAGCTAAGATTGTTTGTATGTTTGAGAAGGAACTCCCACCAAGTTTCATGGACTTGCAGGTTCATCTTCTAATTGACCTAGTAGATGAGGTTGAATTAGTTGGGGTGGTGTCCTATCATTGGATGTATTTTTTCGAGAGGTACATGAATAAATTGAAAGGATTTGTTTGTCAAAGGGAAAAACCCGAGTGGTATATGGCATAGGGGTACATATCATATGAGTCTTTATATTATGCCAGTTAGTACATCAAGCAGATCGACATCACACCAGGTGAAATGATTTCGAAAAAAGAAAGGGATGAATACAAAATAGAAGGGGAGCTTCTCCAAACGAATGGAAAAAGGTGCTTGATAAATAGTAAGTGACTTATCGTTTGTCAAATTTCTACATAGTAACTATTCAAATTGAACTTCATAATGTATATTTTCATGATATCATATGTATTATATGTTGGTTTGATTTCATGAATACATTAACGAATTCAAAAATTGATTTCATCAATAAATTCATTCTTTACAATTCAGAAGCAACATAATCGTGGGTAACATTGTATGAACAAAAGAGGAGGAAACGGGAAAGTGACAGGAAATAATTCAAACGGTTGAATGGTAGAAGAATTCCTTATCTGATCATTTAAAAGAAAATATGCCAACGATATTCCCCAATAGTTGGGTTGTTGACCAAGTCAGAGAGAAATATGGTGCATCTGGTCATTACTCGCGTGAAGAAGAGGATGCACTAAACATAGCGATTGGTTGCAACAAGTCGGTAATAATATTCTTGTGTACATAATTTTTAAATTCATAATGCACATTTGAATTGTAAGTACATCTATATTATTTTATACTTTAATGGTCGGGTTATCAGACACATATTAACACTCTAACTTGTTCATTTTTTATAGGTGCATTTGTTCCCATCTATGTGGGAATATGGACACCATTTTCTCACAGAGGATCTCGATGATGGAAACATGACACAAGATTGTGGAGTGGAAGTTGAGTTCGACCAATCTAGTCATGTTATCCACCACAATCAAAACACCATACAAGGTAAGTTAGGTTACGTCAGAAAGATACAATATAGCATTCAAGTGGACATCTCTTCTTTCCAATGTGTTATTTTTAGGTGCAAGTGGTGGGACACCTTTGATCAGAATAATGTAAAGGAATATTGTGATAGTGGGATGATATGTATCAACTCTAAAAATATGCGGGATGAAGAAAAGGATCCTTATGTTTTCCCAAAACACTGCAACCAAGTGTTTTTTTACCCAGATGTGTTGGATAGGGATTGGTGGCTTATATTAAGAAATGACCCTAGACCAAAACATATTTTTGAGAACAACAATGTTATCATGCCAAGTGAGGAATATAATGAGGGTGATGAAAACAAATAATGATATGTACATGTTTCATTTCATCTTTATTACAGTTGTTGTATCTTTTTGTTATGTTCTTTATTTCGCTAATTATATTTTTTTTTATTCATCTCTTGACAGAGGAAATGTTAAGTTAATTATAACAAACCTTTGAACAATTTTGGTTGGTTAATAGTCTGTTTGATGCGCATAACGTGTTTGTCTTTCAAATTATTTGTAATTGCATGGAACATTTGTTATTTGAACATATTTATATGTCGTTACATATATTTAAAATTGTTTCATCTTCTTTAAGTAATTCCAATTGTGAAATCCTAAAAAAATTTAAATGTCGAGTTGAACTTTTAATGGGATATGAAATTCTAATTTTTATATTAATATAATTAGATGTAATGATATGGTTGATATGAATTTTTAATAGTATAACATTTTTTAGGATATGTTAACATGATGATTCAGAAAATTGGTTTATTTTCATTTATTTTGTAGATTTAAAAGTAAGATTAACATAAAATGTGGTTTATGATTAAAAAATTAAATTTATAACATGATTTTTTGATAATTTGCTTTTAAATAAAGTGGTGTTTGTTAGTTTACATAATTTATCATTCATTTTGAAAATATTTATAAAGTTATGCCCCTAATGTTGAGTAAAACAACAATTAATAAAGTAATATTTTAAAATTTGATAGAAATCAACTTACGGAATAATGACAAAAATAACAATATGAAGATTTCCATCCATAAAATTTTAAAGCCAATAGAATTGTTATCATTGGAGATCATAACTTTTTGATAATAACAATTTTTAGTGTAGAAGAGTCTATTCAAAAAGAGTAATTAGTACAATGGAAAATAATGTTTATTCATATGTAATTTGTTTTTTGAAAAACAAATAGTTAGAATGAATATGTATAATGAACCATCTATGCAATTATAGTTTCAATTTTATAATTATAGTTTCAGCCATATTGAACTTTGTCATTTATAAAAATAAACATGATGATGATAACCATCTTATAACAAACATAAACAACATCTAAAATACACATTTATATTCTCTAGGTAACATCATCCAATTATATATACCTATAGCACATATAAACATTATTAATTAGCTAGCACACATATCTAATAATTTAACAGGACATCATCATTGTGATCACATCTAACAAAAGAAAATCATTTTCTAACATCATCATCACATGCATATAACAAGCATCATTTAACATACACATCTATCAAGAACATTTAACATTAAACATATCTAACATGACCTAAAAATGTACACATCAACATCAACATATTATAAATTAATTAGCATACCATCCTGATCAACATGAAAAATGCACATCTAATGAACAATGCTAGAACATACACATTTATCAAGAACATTTAACATCCAAAACTAACATGAACTAACAATATACACAAGAAAATCAACATATAAATTAAGTACATCATCAACATGATCAATAGAAAAAAAACACCATATATATATAATTGACAAGTCAAACAACTACTATAACATATTTGGTCTAGACGATGGCATAATCTGCATATCTACAATGTAACTTCTCGCTCTTCTGCACTCAACGAACTTATTCTTTGAGGACACTTGCTCGCAAGAGATCTGGATTATTATGCTATTAAAACATTGATTTTTATTATGAGGCGTTATGGGTTGATCACATGTTTTACTGCATTGACATAGACAGGTGCTATTGATTCGGTTTTATTGAGTGTGAAGGATTTTGGACCTCGAGGGTGCAGAGGCATCGATGGAACCCCTTGGACTCTAGATCGAGACAGGGAGTAAACCATTGGGGGTTGATTGTTTTATATGTGATATTAGTGCATCTGATTAGATGATATGATTATGGATATATTGCTTGTTGGATTACTGAGAGGGGGGGGTGAATCAGTAATAATGTAATTATAATCCTTTTTCTTCAAATGTTATATCAATGTAGAATTATTATCCAAAAATGAGCAGTAATAAATAAACAATCACACACATGAACAGTACACCAGT